>JAQZBX010021024.1:0-25123 GCA_029593785.1 Cabassous unicinctus
TCCCCCTTGCTGTGAGGTCCTGCTGCATCAGCCCACCGCGCTGTGCGGGCCGGCCTGCTCTCACAAGGAGGCCCCGGGAAGCGAACCCGGGGCCTCCCACATGGTAAACGGGGGTTCTATCGATTGAGCCACACCCGCTTCCTGCTGTGAGGTCTTGCTGCATCAGCCCACCACGCCGCACGGGCCGGCTGGCCTGCCCTCACAAGGAGGCCCTGGGAAGCGAACCCGGGGCCTCCCATATGGTAAACGGGAGCTCTATCCATTGAGCCACACCCGCTTCCCAAAAGTATATTCTTTTAAAAAATTTTTTTTGGGGTACCAGGACTAGGGATTGAATCTGGGACCTTGTATGTGGGAAGCCAGTGCCCAACCACTGAGCCACATTGACTCTCCTGAGTTGGTTTTTTTGTTTGTTTGCTTGTTGTTTGTTTGTTTGTTTGTTTTAGGAGGTACCGGGAACCGAACCCAGGACCTCCCATGTGGGAAGCAGGTCCTCAACTGCTTGAGCCACATCTGCTTGCCAAGTATATGCATTTTTTTTTTTATTGTGGGTAAAAATCAAATTTTTCACAATACATACAAATATTTGTAAAATGATATATAAATACATATGAGTATATGCATTTTTAACCTCAAGGATTTTTAATACAGCTTTGTTTGACTATGAAAATATTAAATTGAAATTAAATTAAATGGAGTAGTAACAAATATCTGATATAGGAGATATTGCACATCCAACACGTAAGAGATCTGATATAGGAGCAGTTGACTGTGCAACTGTTGAAAAAGGTGAGTTAGATGGATATAAACTATTTAACATGGAAAATTATATATTGCATATTGTCAAGGTTTAAAAGATTACAGAGCAACACATTCACTTAATATGATTCTGTTTATTTTTAAAAATATTTTACATGCACAAAATCTCACATACACAAATAGCAACATAAAAGTCGGGAAGGATATACAATGCACTGTTGGTAGTGTTTATCTCTGCATAGTGGGATTACATAAGATCTTTAGTGTGGTTTTTTTTTTTTTTCTCCTTTTTCCTTATCCAATGTGTTATTTCCATGTATTATTTGCATTCTCAGCCAGAGAATGCAAAGTCAGAAAATATGTTAAAGTCAGTGGCAGTTAAGTTTCAGATCCATTTCTGAGCTTGGCCCTAACCTGGCCTGTTGTTAATATAAAGATGAATTCATCTACCACTGTGCTCCATTTTACAATCCCAGGCATTGATTTGTTTCCTTTTTGAGTTAATTTTGCTGCTGCAGCATTCTGAGATCCCCTGAGCTGGGGGCGCCTGTTTAACTACCAATCCTTTGTGTCCCTTGCCAAATTTATTTAGCAGTTTATCTAGTGATTTTCTTAACTGAATAAGACTCATTATTTCATTTTTAAAATGCATGGGCCCATTAGTGTCAGTAATTAGACATTAACAAGTATGAAGATGGCCCATTAATGAAACAGCAGTTGTAGGAGGCTCTGCCAGTACAGTCTACAGAGAAATCACTTATAAATGCTGTCCCTTGCGGATTTATGATGAACCTGTTTGTGATCTGAACAGCAGTGGAACCTACAATGAAATTAGCATTTGCCTGACAGGTATTAAACAGCTAGAACTGTCGCTGGGATTTATACTGTTGGAAGACCAGCCAGGAAGCCCAGGAAAGCCAGAGAAGGGGGTCTCTGTAAAACAAGACCTGCGAGGCAGAACAGATTCTGACTTTGCTTTTGGAGAGAGGCCTCACTGATTAGGCCTCACTAATCAGTCTTGCAGAACAAATCTTTAAACAGGATTCTCTTCCACCACATTCAGCCAGGGACATTCATATCTCAAGGCATGACTTTAGCTTGAGATAACTGTGGGCTCAAACCCAGATCTGCCACTTTCTGGTAATCCTGGCCACGTTACTGCAAATTACTTAGCCTGCCCAAGATTCAGTTTCCTGATTCAATATTATAGAATGATCCTGGAATTAGACACCAAGATCCTCAAGCTTCTTTTAATTCAGGCCACGGGAGCAAAGGGAGCCCTTTTATTTCACCTGTGGTCCAGCCAGGCTGCAGGCAAAGCTTTAGAGACTCAACCTTACTTGGGTCACTGACCTCTTTTTAAAAATTGCATAAAAATAGCCAATGTCTATTTAGCTGACATACACTGAGCACTTGATACTAAGTGTTTTACAAACACAGTCTTAAATCCTTACCTTAAACCTGTAAGGTAGATGCAATTATTTATATCCGTAGTCTACAGGTGAGGAAGCTGAGGCTTAGAGAGAGGTTGAAAATTTTGCCTAGTGATATGGAGAAATAAGTGGTAGACATGGAATTTGAAATCAGGCCATTTGACTACAAAAAGAAGCTTGTAATGCTCCTGGGTCAACAGCTCCATGCTGACTCTCATGTACATACCACACATAAAGCAGCAGTTTGCAGAAAATGTCAGGGCACCCATGGACCCCTTGAGGCCCACCCATGAATGCCCAGCAAGCTGTGGTGGAATCTGACTGCGTCTCACCCCTCCCCCCCATCCCCCGCCCCAGCACAGCTCTGTCCAAGCCATTATCACCTCTTGCCGGGATGACTGCCAACAACAGCCTCCTAACGGATTCTCTTGTCTGCCCTTCCCTTCCTTTGATCTGTCCCCAAAGCAGCAGCTCAAGTTATCTGCTAAAAACTAAGAGAATCACGTCACTCCTCTGCTTCTGCTTCTCGTTTCTTTCAGAGTAAATATGATGACCTTCGAGGCCCTACACTTCCTGCCTCTTCCTCTTTGCTTCTCAGACCTCCTCGCCCTCTACTCTTCTCCCCCTGCCCATTCTGTTCCAGCCACACTGGCTTCCTCACAATTCCTGGAATCCACCTGCCGCCATCCCACCGCAGAGACCATGCACCTTTGTTCTCTCTGCCTGGAATGTTCCTTGCTCAGAGAGCCCTGTGACCAGCTGCCTCACTTCCCTTATGTCTTTACTCAAACACCCATTTCTTAGTGAGGCCTTCCCTGGCTTCCTTTGCAAAATTGTAACTTCACTGACCCTTCGCTACCCCCTTCTCTGCTCTATTTTTTCTCTTTAGCCCTTACAACCATCTAACGTGCTATCTCATTTGCTTATATTTTTTATTGTCTATCTCTCCACAAAAACATGATTTCCACAAGGGCAGGGAGTTTTGTCTCTTTTGTTCTCTGGCCTCTGAAACAGTGCCTAGCACATAGTAGGTGCTCACTAAATATTTGTTGAATGAACCTGGTCCAATGCTCTTCTGTCCATAGGAATATGGAATTTGAGAGGCAAAATCCCAAGGAAGCTAGTAAAGCTCCTACATCAAGAACAACCACTAGTGGTAACACCATGTCGGCTGGAAACCTCCTGAGTAGCACAGATTCCTATCTTGGCAGAAACAAGGATTCATATCTGAGACCAGGTTAGGCTCACCTGGGATTGCAAACAAGCTCAGAATAGCCCTGCAGGGAACTGACCAGGCATGCAAACATTTCTTTGGGTGCCAGTGTAGTGATTATAGATGGCACCTGTGCTTCTATAGGCAGCCTGTTTATTGTTGATGGAAGTGAGATCTGTATGCTTTAGAAACCCAAAGAGCCAGCAGCACAGCAGACACTCTGAGATGAAATTTTCTGAACTTGGCTTGTAAATCTGCTCTCTGCACAAGAGGGATGATCTTGTGATTTGTCATCTGAGCATTAGGATGTCAAATGGCAGCTCTGGAGATAAACTCAAGTAAAAGACTATTTAATAATTCACCCTTCACTTCTTATATCGATCCTAAAGATGATTATTCCAGACTTTTTTCAGGAGATAAGTTCTGCCTTAAACTCATTCTGATTTTCATTGTCATTTACCCTTTTATCTCTTATACCAGATATAGCAAATGCTGCTCTTGGGCAATATTTGGGTAGAGAATTTTAGTTTGGCTCACATCATATTTTGGGAAAAAAAATTCTGTTAGGTTCCAACTTAAAAATCAAAACACACCAAAAGAATTACATGTCTGGCTTATCTTGAAAAGTGGGAAAATTGGGCTATACTCTACCTGAACTTGTTAACAATGAGCTGGGATCAAGAAGTGGCCTCCTCTTTAGATGAGGCAAGAGCTTACCACCCTAGAGCTTACCACCAGTCCCACCCAGCCTATTTCACTCATCTTGTTGCCTTCCTTACCCCTGTAAGTATATGAACTGATAATCCTGTCCTATACTTCTGAGTGATGGGCTGCCTTGTTGAAGGATGGGTGTGATAGGTTGAATTATATACCCCAGAAAAACAGGTTCTATATCTTAATCCATTCCTGTAGGTGTGAACTCGTTGTAAATAGGACCTTTTGAAGATGTAGTTTTTAGTTAAGATATGGCCAGCTGAATCGGTTGGGCTATAATTCATGAGACCATGACCCAAGCTAGAAGAAAACTGCTCCCTCAACTTCCAATAAGTAGAAAATCTAGAAGATGAGCATTCAACCCCCACATCCCATCTCCAAGTTCTCAGACTTGCCAAGAGTTGGCTCCTTAGTGACTGCACCAACAAGCCTTCCGAAGAGGCCAGTACTCTGCTGTACTCAAACATGGCCCACAGTGATACCCATCTGAGTCCCCCAACCCGTGCTTTCCTGCGTGGCCTGACTTGAACATCCTGGTTCAGGCCCATCCAGCTGTTTGTCTGTGTCTCTTGAATGCCAAACTCTGCCGAGGCCATATGCTGTCTGGAAAAGGGCATTATTCTCTGTGAACATCGTGGCCGAGGACTGGCAGAGGCATCTGGTGGGGCTGGGACCTGTCACCATCAGGACAATTACTGGGACCTGGTGTACATCCAGCCTCTGGGAGGCTGAACCAGCTGAACCAACAACAGATCTGCTTGCTGGTTCTCCTCAGATTTCTGGATGCCACATCCCTAAGCCACTAGTACCAAAGGGGAGTGTCAAAGAAAAAAACTCCTCTGGGCAATGTTAAAGAGGCAAGGATGACTTTATTCAGGGGCTATTATAAGAGAGGAGAGAGAGCAGAACTCAACTCCATAGAAACAAAGGACAGCCAGCTTTCTAAGAGCCGGGTGTGGCTCGGAGGAAAAGCCCTGGAAGATGGTGGTGGTGGAGGGTGTCACTGGGATAGGTGAGGGATTAACTGACATTGCCATTCAGACCACTTGGTTCAGAATGTTTTCCTATACAGTAATTAGGTCACCCAGAAGCTGTGGAGTCTACAAGAGCTGGGAAAGAAGAGAAGGGAGATAAGGAACTTCGTAGTTAGAAGCCTCTCAGGCACCCAAGAAGCAGAACGGCTGGGGGAAACGAGAGGGAGTAGAGGGAGATCCGGGGTGAGATTGATATTTAGAATAATTTCCTTTCTTTTTTTCCCCTTGCAGTCCAAGTTGTTTTTCTCTGCAGTCCCACAACTGCAACATTGGCTTCAAGGTAGTCAGGATGGTGGGTGCAAAGAGTGGCAGCTTGGTCAAGAGAAAGAAAAACAACCTTGGTCGGGGGCTAGTGTTCTTAGTCCCCAAATCCTCAGACAAGACTGGCCAGGACTTAAACCCCAAGAACTCTCATCCTGCCCTGTAGAGCTGGATCCACCTGTCTGGCTCCCAGGGGGCTGGGGCAATGCCATGGGCAGGACTCTGCCCTGCAGCTGTGGGTGTGTGGAGACTGAGGGTCAGTATCAAACCAGGTACAGGAAAGGGTGCTGGGGTCTGAGGCTGTGGAAACTCGCCCTAATGGGACAATGTAACAGCAGCCGACTTGACTGAGTGCTTAGTATGTGCAGGGAACCGTGCTGAGCGCTGACCCAGCAAGGTCATTATTATCACCGTTGCTGTTGTAAAGAAACAGGGAGTCCGTGTGTGGCTCATCCAGCAGTAAGCGGAAGGGATGCTGTCCAAGCCCTTGGCTGATTCTATGATTCCGCGGCCCTTGCCCTGGATTGCTACACTCAGACGCCAAAGATCGGGAGAATGCAGCTGCCACCAGAGGTTGGTGGGGAAGCTAGGAAAGATGAAAGCAGGAAGAGGAGAGCGAGTGAATCCGGAAAGGGTAGACTCTTACTACGGTGTGAGGAGAGAAATAAAACAAGAGATTTAGAATGGAGCTGGGAGTCCATTCAGGAGGTTGATCTTATGCATGTCTCAGCCAGAGATCACAAACTGCCACGGTCTGCAAAACCCAAAGCAACGATGTTTCTGAGGACATCTGGATGCCATGAACCAACTACAAGATAAAGAAATCAGTAAACTGTCTAACTTGAAGGACGTTTGGAAAGCCCCCAATATCCACCAATCATAATTCTTTACAAACAACTTATGTAATCTTTTTTTAAATATATTTTTTATTAAAAAAAAATATGTAGATTACATAAATGTTACACAAAAAATATAGGACTTCCCATATGCCCCACTCTCCACACCTCCCACACCCTCCCACATAAACATCCTTCATCAGTGTGACACATTCATTGCAATTGATAAATGCATCCTGGGGCATTGCCACTGAACATGGACCATAATTCACATTATAGTCTACACTCTCTCCCACACAATTCTGCAGGTTATGGGGAGATATAAAATGGCCTATAACTGTCATTGCAATGTCATTCAGGACGATTCCCAAGTCCCCCCCAAAAACCCCGTATTACACCTATTTTTCCCTCTCCCTGCCCACCAGCCTCCAGTGGCCACTGCTTCCACATCAATGTTGCAATTTCTTCCATTGCTAGAATCACAATAAGTCTATAGTAGAATACCAGTGACTCCACTCTAGTCCATAGTTCATTTCCCAATCCTGAGGATTCTGGGACAGTGATATCCACTCCGCCTCTAATTGAGAGGGGGCTTTGATCCCAAACAGCCAATGGATGGGACTCTCTTGCTTGCAGTTGTAGGCTTTCTTGTTTCCTTGGTATGGTAGTTGTCAGTCCTCACCTCCTTGTTAGTTGTCCTGGGTGAGTACAATGAACTGGAGGGTAGGTGTTGCAACTCTTCTGAGGCTCAGGGCCCAGCTGGCACATGGACAGTCCAAAGATTCTAGTCTCTTTGATGTACACCTACAGACTCCAGCAGCAAGTATAGGTTTAAATAGAAGGGACAGAGGAGCCATGTGTAGGGAAGACATAATTGAGTCCAACTCTGTCACTCTCAGGAGCACAAACTCCAAAGTAGGGCCCACTGGCAAGGCACCAAACTCTGGAGCTATCTGCCCTGACCATAGGACCTGGGTGTCTCCTGAGCCCTCAGGAACCCCACTATTTGGCGTAGTATCCACTTTGGCAGTCTATGAGATCCTGCTGAGATGTGCATAAGCGTTACCTCTGGGATGACCTCCTGACTCACTTTGAAGTTTCTTAGCCATATAAACTCATTTGTCTTTACCTTTTCCCCCTTTTATTCGAGGTCTTTTTCCAGTTGCATTGCTAGTTGGTGCTTGGTAGTAATCCCTCAGTGCCAGGGAGGCTCATCCCCGGGAGTCATGTCCCACACAGGGGGGAAGGTTATGCATTTATATACTGAGTTTGGCTTAGATAGAGGCCACATTTGAGCAACAAGGAGGCTTTCAGGAGGCAACTCTTAGGCACCCCACAGCACTAGGCTAAGTTTCAATTTCAAGAGCAAAGACTCACAAGCATAGTCATCAATATCAAGGGCCCATCAATGGACCATCCTCCCTCGCCAGTCATTGCCCTTGCATTTGGGAGACTGCTGCTGCTCCATTAGAGAATGTGGCAGAGCTCTCCAGGATGGGAATTCAATATTCTCTTGGTTATTGCATTACTCTCCACCCATTGTGACAATGCCCTGTGAACATTTGAACACATTTATATACCTTATATGTATGCCCAGGTGAACTTCCTCCCATGTATCCCCCATCACTGACACTCCACACCAATGATCCTCCCCTGCCTCAGTAGTAACCCTTCTGTGATCCAAAGCTTCTTCAAAAATGAAGCCAATAAAATAGCAAAATGCAATCAATAAGAAAATGAAATAATGATAGGTTTAAATATAAGAAATAAAATACATAAAAATTAAAAAGAAACTAAAAAATGAAGTAAAATTAAAAGATTGGGGCATTAAAAAATAATGAAAAATATTTTAAAAATATTTTTGACATTTTGCCTTTCATCACCGTAATATCATGTATATAGAGTGACATTTTCTTCCATTTATTCCCCAGGGTCTTACTTTTTTTCATTTTGTTTTCAAAGAAGTGTTAGGTCACAGTAAAGTCACATACAGAATACAAGGGACTCCCATATACCCAACATCCTCCCCCCTTTACCCCTTCCAGTATTGATACCTTTTTGTATGTGGATGGTACCTTTGTTACAACTGATATACAAATAGTGAAACATAGTAATCTTCTTTTTCTTTAAAAAAAAACCCTTGCCTGGATGCCCCAAGACAAGGCATAGTTTGGGTTGCTACCTGAATCTCTACTCCCCGAATTGCAATTCTAAGACTCCAAATGCTTTTGTTGCCTTACAGCTCAGTCTGCAATTTCTCAGTCGATAGGTGGATCTTCACATGAACTAGATCCTGTGAAAGGAGCAGGGACAATGGAGGTTGGGTGGAGTATTTAGGTGTGTCTCTGGGAGTAAAATGCAGCCTCTGTGAAGCACATGGTCTTTCTGAGAACACCCCCACTTGGGACCAGATTACAGATTTGCCTGGGGATACCTAGAGCCCAGGTCCTCTGTCTGAGCTTCATTCATTGATTTCTGTCTTTCATAGACACCCAAGACTTTACACCCTGGTGAATGTTGGAGACGGCAGGAAGGCAACGAATACTATTGCATCCCTTTCTTCCCCTCCCAAGTTCAGACCCAATTGAGAAATGAGTCAAGAGCCAGACAGATGGAGACCAAATGTCAGCTCTATTACTGATGAAGGTGGTTGGAGAACATGACTTCAGTTCTGTTGTCAAAAGAGCTCATCCTGCTGAATTAGATCCAGCCACCTGGGCACGTGTTCTGAATCCACATGGAAAGCACCCAGAAGCTTGAGTTTGAGACTCTCCCAGGCCTTGCCCCATTTGTCTCTTCTTTTGGCTTCTTATGATTTGTATCCTTTTTTTGGTATCATAAAACTGTAATTGTAAGTATAGTACTTTCCTGAGTTCCGTGAGCTGTTTTAGGGAATTCTCAAACCTAAGGGGGTGGTGGGATCCCCCGAATTGGTAGCCAGTTGCTCAAATGTGCAGGAAGCCTGGGTCCCTGAACTTGCAGCAGGTTTCTGAGTGAGGACAGTCTTGTAGAGGACTGCCCTTTCTGTGGAGTTTGGCCTAATGCCGGGTACTTAGGGTCAGAATTGTATTGTAGTCAGCATCAGAGGTGTCTGAAGTCATTGCAGACAGCGTGCTGGGCCTTGTAGACTGAGGAAGAATAAGGCCGTCTGTGCCCTCAGGATGCTTGTCTAAACAAATGACAGCAGCGCAATGTAACTGATGCAACACTAAGATACATGCAAGACACAGAGGTGGCAGACAGGAGGGGTGAACTCTTTCTTGCACAGAGGGATAGCGAGTAGCTTCTCAGAGGTGAGGCTGACGCTGACTTTTAAAGATAAGCAGGGGAAATGGATGTGGCTCAAGCGACTGGGCTCCCATCTACCATATAGGAGGTCCAGGGTTCGATTCCCAGGGCCTCCTGGTGAAAGGCGAGCTGGCCCACACGGTGAGCTGGCCTGAGCAGAAAGCTGGCCCATGCGGAGTGCTGGCCCATGCAGAGCGCTGGCCCGTGCAAGAGAGCTGGCCCATGCAGGAGAGCTGGCCCATGCAGGAGAGTGCTGGCCCATGCAGAGTGCTGGCCCATGCAGGAGAGCTGGCCCGTGCAGGAGAGCTGGCCCACGCAGAGTGCTGGCCCGCACAGAGAGCTGGTGCAGCAAGATGATGAAATAAAAAGAAACACAGAGGAGAGACAATAAGAGACACAGCACACCAGGGAGCTCTTGTGGTTCAAGAGACTGAGCGCCTCTCTCCTGCTCCAGAAGGTCCCAGGATCGGTTCCCAGGGCTGCTTTTAAAGAGAAGAGAAGCAGACACAGAAGAACACACAGAGAGCAGATAGCAAGCGCAAAAACAATGGGGGCGGGGGGTGGGAGAGGGGGGAAATAAAGAAACAAATAAATCTTAAAAAAAAAAAAAGATAAGCCAGAGTTTACCCAAAAGACAATGCTGGGAAGAGCATTCTGGGCAGAAATTCATGAAATGGCATAAAGAGTTCTTAGGGGAACCAAAAACACTGCTTTATTTCCAAAGTGAAGGGTGCACAAAGGAGAGTGCCTAAGAGATAACAGCAAGTACCGGATTGTGAAAGGGCTGAGGGCACTGGGTGAGGATATTTAGAATTTATTGTATAAATTATGTTTCTTAAGCTTCTGTCATTTATATGTATCCCCTTCATGATTTTTTTTTTATTTACTTGTTTTTTTTCCTCATCTTTTTTTGCTTAAAATTTTTAGAAGCTAAACTTTTCATCACTGCAGTAAATAGAAAATTGGTATCATTTGTCATAGAAATAAATACAGCAAAAACAAAATGATATTATTCAATTCTGATTAGAATTGTTGCCTGCTGGAGGCTGAGAACCTGCGCCCTGCTCTCTCTTTGTTAAAAATGGAGATGAACATGTGTTAGGTGTTAGAAAGTTGCTAACAACAAACTGGAACTTTGTCCTTGACTAAGCAGGAGAGGTTTGGAAAGGGATTAAACTTCTCGGTCTGTGATTCAGTGTTAGTTAATGCTGGGCCCGTGGACCTCCCAAAACCATCCCACCCTGTGGGAGACCCCTTCATGGGGAACCACTGAAGGATATTTAGACGGAGCTCAACATGATCCCATTAACATTTTAGAAAGTAGGCACTGAGCGACAATATGGAGAATGGATGACTAGAAGTACATTCAAGAGACAGTCAACCCTATTTCGTATAATAATGATGAGGCTCTAAAGTAGAGGTAGTGGGACTGGGATAAGGTGACAGATTCAAAAAATATTTAGAAGATAAACTGACAGGACTTGGTGACCAATTGATGAAGATGCTGAGAGAAGGCGGGGCGGTCTAGGATGCCTCTTGTTTTCTAGTTTGATTAAATGAGGTATTGGTGGAGCAATACACAGAGTGAAGGAATGCAAGAAAGAGGGAAAAAGTGAAAGAGGAAGGAGGAGAAAAAAGAAGGCTTAGGAAATGGCAATGTTTTTGGCACTGACATCCAGTCGAGATGAATGCTAGGCAGAAATGCTGAGATCACTTGGGGCAAGCATGCAGCACAGTAAGGGAAGAAGAACGTGGGTGAACTCCAACATTCATGAAATAGGAAAAGGAAGTTCCAGTGAGAAGATGGAGAACAAATGGTGAGAGATGTAGAAAGTGGAGACTTGTATGTCAAAACAGGAGAGACCTTCAAGAAGGAAAGGTAAGGGGGGCGGATGTGGCTCAAATGGTTGGGCGTCCGTTTCCCATATGGAGAGACCTGGGTTCAATGCCCGGGACCTCCTGGTAAAATAAAAGAAGAAAAATTTAGAAGGCGCACAGGCCGCCAGGCCCCTGTGTATGGGTGCGCCAGGCTCCACGGAGCCATGCAGCAGGATGATGACGTAACAGGAGAGTGGCACAAGGGGAGAGCCAAGACGAGACGCACCGAAGAACCAGGAACTGGGGTGGCGCAGGTGGCAGAACGCCTCTCTCCCACATCGGAGTTTCCCAGGATCGAATCCTGGTGAAGACAGGAGGAGAAGGATGAGGGGAGAGGGCAGGAAACAGACACAGAGAGTTCCCGAATGAATGGACACAAAAAACAGCAAAAACGGGATGGGGAAGGTGGGGTTAAAAATGGATAAAAGTAAAACAAATAAATAAATCTTAAAAAAAAAAAAAAAAAGAAGGAAAGGTAAACAATGTCAAATGCAGCAGCAAGCCTAATAAGACGTAAGAGTCTGTTAAATGAGATAATTGGTATCTCTGCAAAGAAAATGAAGTAGCAGGTGCAAAAGTTAGGTGGCAATGGGTTGGGAAGGTGAATCATGAGACAGATGCTAGCCCTTGAATAAATGGGCCCCACATTTCATTCATTCACCTATCCATTCATCCATTCACTCATTCAATATTTACTGAACATCTTCTATGTAGCAGGCACTGGTCTAGGTACCAAAGAATCACATTATAAAACAGACAAAAATCCCTGCCTTCATAGAGTTTACATTCCAGGGGAGAATTAGGAAGCAGATAATAAACAAAAGAAATAAATTATAGAGTGGCTTACTAGAAGGTGTTAAGTGCGACAGAGGCAACATTAAACAAGGTGTGATGATAAGGAGTCCTGGGGGAGGGGTTGTGATTTTAGATAGGGTGGTCCAGGGAGTCCTCCCTGAGAAGGTGACATTTGAGCACAGACTTAAAGAAGATGAGGAAGGAAGTGTGTGGATATCTGAGGGAAGAATGCCCCAGTCAGAGGAAACAACAAATACAAAACCCTTGGGTGAGAGTGTGCCTGGCATGTTCAACTGCAGAATAGCCATTGAGGCTGGAGTGGTTGAGAAAGGGGGGAAATGGTTGGAAATGAAGTCAGAAAAGTAAGGGGAAGGGTGCAATACTACTGCAACACAGGATTCTCCCGGCATTTTCCCAAAGCCCTATCAATACATTCCTAAAATAGTCTTATAGGGAAGAAAAGTGAAAAATTCAATGGGCTTCCTTGTACTCTGTTTTCACGCGCTGAACCCCAGTCCTCATAGCTAGTACCAGGGCCGTCTACACAGACTGCCTGGGCTCTGGCTACAAACTCAACATGGGTATTTTGTCATCATCAACATCAGGTCTCTGGCTAAACAGTCCCAAACTGGGGCTGTTTTCTGAGCAAATAACCAGTTTGACTGATTCTCTCTCTTTGGATTCCAATGGGATCCGCCCAGACTTTCAATATCCTGTAGACTGCCTCAGGGGCCTTTTCACATACCTAATATCTTGCAGGGTGGAACTGCTGCTGTCTGGGGAGGTCTCTTATTCTCTGAACTGCTACCAAGTTCCTGGAGGAGAAGGTAATTGAGCTTCTCTTGTGGAAAACGTTCTTGTCACGTGTCCTGCTTGTCATGCATCATGCCCTTGGAAGGATGAGGGCAAATGGCAGCTGGGAAGTAGGGGCATAGAGCCCAGTTAAAGGTTTACCCCAGAGACCTGGCATTGAATGCACATGGCCTTAGAGAGCTGGCCCCATTTTACATGAGATTAACAGTGTCCGAGGTGTGGCAAGGGAAGGAGAAGGAGCTCAGAGCTAATGAGCTGAGTTTGTGGCAGCATTAGTGTAGCTGCACACCCAGCAGGCATTGCCATCCATCAGTCTGTCAGCCTCTCTGGGGGCCACTGGAGTGTAAATTAATCTGGAGGTTGCAACTCTACTGCCAAATTCTTCCTACAAATATGTTTGTGTCTGAAATATTTCCCTGGGTTCCCAGAGGGGAAGATGCAGTCACTTCCTCCTTCTGGCACCAAGACATGGGGATTTTTCATGGCCATGCACCCCAGAGAGAGATCTGGGATCTTTGGCTTGGGAGGAAGACCATGATTGTCAACCATTGCTGGGTGAGGCAGGGTGAAAGAGAACAAGAGGCCACCACAGCTTCACAAAACTCAATAAAGCATACAGCCCAGCCTCTGGATCTGGTTTAGCAGATTCTGCTAACCTAGGTATTAAAGTGTCATTGAATGGCATGAGGAAAAGCTAAAATTTATGACGTCTCCTGTCTGAATTTGTCTTCTTTCATATAAAGGTGTAGAAAAAGCTTTGATGTCAGGAAATGTAGATGACATCTGTTGGTTATGCTTTCTCAACTTCCATTCCTCTCTTTACCGGGTACCAGAATCCTGATCTTCCTTCAGGGAACCTGTTTTGTGCCAAGCGGTCCTGGCAGAAGAGTGTATAAGAGCTCACCCTTTCCACTGAGGTGGGCACATGCCCTGGGCTGGCCAATTGTGATTTGTTTGGGGATGGCATGTGACTCAAGCTGGGCAATCAAAACTTCCCTAAAGATTTGATATATGGATTTTGGTACAAATAAGTTTCTATTCCTCTGGGATCTCAAGCTGTAAGGAGCATGTATGTCCTAGTTGCCAATGGACTTCTTTGCCAGTCACATGAAGGGAGTTATCTATAGAGTGAAGCCAACATGCTGAGAAGAGCAGAGCTAAGTAATGGAAAGAGAAAGAGCCTGAAGGACTAATGACAGACACTATATGAGCCCCTGAATCCAGATGGGCCTGCAACTAGATTAATCACTACATGTAGCAATAAATTCCCTTATTGTTTAAACTAATTTGAGCTGAGTTTCTGTCACTTGCAACCATGGGACATACTCAGTTCAAATTCTATCTCTGCCATCTACTAGTTCTATGATCTTGGGAAAGAACTTACTCTGTCTAAACTCATGTTTCTCATTTGCAAAATAGGCATAATAATAGCACCTGCCTCATAGGGCTGTTGGGAGGACTCAATGAGAACACCTGTTAATGCTCTTAGGTCATTTTCTGACATTAACAGGTGCTCAGTGAGACGCTGGTTCCCCTGCCTTCCTTGAGAGAACACTCTAGTCCAAGGCAGTGCAGACATTGGCGCTCTCAGGAGGAGATATAGCAGAATCCACATGAAACCACAAGCAACAAGGGTTGCTCTTGGGTCCTGCCTGTTTCTCTTTCTTCCTCCTTCCCCATTTCCCCCTCAGCCACAAGCCCCTTTCATGCTCCAAAGAGGCATCAGAAAGCATCTGTGGCCATGTGGGAGTCATGGAGGGCGTTGAATCAAATCAACTTGGGAGAAAGGAGGAAATCAAGCAGGAAGCAGATAGGAATAGGAACAAACGGTCCAACATAGGCGCCAATAACCTCCGTGAGAGAATCCTAACTTCCCTCCAAACTGAGGACAGAAAGGTTTCCAGTGACTTGGAGAATCTGGAGAAGACCCTTCAGAGCATCTAAAAACCTTGTTCCAAAGCTTAATTTAATTGCCAACAAGTTAAGCAAGGACAAAAAGTGGGGGTCCCTTGCTCACCTCTTCTCCCAGTATCTTCTAATACGCCTGACATGTAATAGGTACTTTAAGAACATTTGGTAAAAGGAAGAAGAAATGCAAGTGACCTCAGCACAGAGGTTACAAACAGATGGCCAGTGGGCTGTAGCACCAAGAGATACATTTTCGTTGGTCCTCGTTATGTTTTTTGTAATGGTTGGTGCTGTTAAAAAAACACTTGCCAACATTTTATAATTGAGAAATTTCACATGGAAATATGTATTTCTGAATTCGCTCTTTAAAAAAACATAGCATAGGTGGGATTTCCAAGGAGAGCCTTGGGGGTCAGTGAGGGAGAAGGCAAACTTAGCTGTAGTAAGTTTTGCAGACCATAGCAACATTCCTGCTAGTCATGTGCTCCATTTGGGGGCAAATTCAGATCACTTTATGGTTACTTGTAGAAGATTACAAACTGCAAACAGACACAGATTCCTGATCACATTGACCATTCATGCCTCTTGCTCTGAGAGTCACAGAATGAAAGAAAGGGATACTAACGATGCTCAGGAGGGTCCCACCAGCCTACCTGTGTCTGGCAGCTGCTGTGCTGCTGTGAGCCTGAGGATGCAACGTCCTTTAAGAGAGAGCCAGACAAATTGGAGAGGCCAGAGAGGAGAGGGAAATAAAAGAAATGGGTCCAATGAGCAAGAGTTGAAGGAATAACGGCTCTTTTGCTAGGACAAGAGCATTCTAAGATAGAAGCATTTGAAAGGCTAGTACATGGAAGTGAAATTAGGTCTGTGCTGTGTATGATGGATAGAAAGTTCAGGGAATCACAATTAGCACTATTAAAAATTAAGTGAGCTGTCTTGGAAGTCACTAGAAGTGACTGAAATAACCACTTAACTGGTACTTTTTTTTTTTAGCTTGGGGATAAAATATTAGATGATGGTTGAACTGTATACTTCTCTTCTTTTGAGGTTTGTGGTTAGCAATTAATCACACCACTCCACACTTCCTGGTTTGAAACTAAATCAAGAAATAAGTGCAGGCAAAAATTAACATGTAATTTCTACTTGTATTCCTGGTCAAGCTAGATTGAAGAATTCAGCTTGAACCTGAGGCCATAGTCAGGCTTTGTACAACTACCTACTACCCTTTAAACCTGATTTTAGGACCAACCTGCAGGAAAAGCAGGTCCCCCAGCAGAGAAGATCTTAACCTGCTTCAACCTCATTTGGGCTGAGCAGAGAAAGAGAGAGGAGTGGCTTCTGTACCTCCTCTAGAAACCAGAATAGGTAAGATCTGCCCCAAGTGAGAGTAGGGCTCCAGTTCCAGAGATAGAGGGAGAGAGAAAAACACAGGATCAAGATATCAAGCGTGGGCCATGTTTTACCCAAATTTCACCATATAGATGTTAATTATATCATCTAACATTTACTGAGTACTTATTATGTGTCGGGGACCATAATGAATGTATTTACTCATTTAATCCTTGCAACAACCCTATGAAACATTATTATTGTCCCAGTTTCATAGATAAGGAAACCAAGGGACAGAGAGGATAAATAACTTGTCTAAGGACAAGTAAGAGGCTGAGCTAAGATTCAAACTCAGGTTTGTCTAACTCCAAACCAGAGTTCCTGCCAAGGAAAAGCAGAAGCTTCATTCCGAATAGTGTCCCGAGATGGTGCAAGTGTTCCCTGGACTCCCTACAGTCTCTGGGCACAGGATACCTCAGCAGAAGGAGCTGTGCATCCAATATCTTCTCCCAGAACCTAGGGATAGGTCTTGTAGTATTACTCTCCAGTGCAGACTCTGTGGCAACCCATGGGTTCCAGGGTCAGACGGAGATGTGGGTAACTTCAGATAACTTACTTAGCCTCAGTTTTTCCATCTATAAAAGGGAAATAATTGTATCTGTCAATTTTATTCCCTGTGAAAAGTTAGGCAGGATCTGATCCCATCCAAACATCTACCTGACCATGACTACAGCTGGGCCTTCAGTCCTAAACCCACTGTTTTTAACTCTCATAGGACACACCATCCCCCTACCCCATTTTTGCCTCTTTTATTTAAGGTTCTGAGACAGGTGACTTGGACAGAGGAAAGCCTTCTCCGTCATTGTTCCCCTAAGCCACCGATACAGGGGGATCCCCCAGATACCAAACCAATAAAGAAAACCCCCAGGAAGAACAGAATGTTCAAACTTGGGGCTCTTGCCCTCAAATTCCACTCTCTGCTAGAGTGGCACCACTGTATGACCCTGTAGATGCCATTTTATCCTAGATTTTTACCACAGATTCTCCTCTACCCATCCCTAGAGCTCCAGCCTCACAGGGCTGAGTCAGGAAGAAATGAGGCCTTGGAGTAAAATGCCAAGTAGAAGGTCTGGCACACAGCAGTCAGCTCAGCACCTCTGGTCATTGGGAATCAGAGATCTTGACGGACTCCCTCTGGCCCAGTCCAGTTCCCTCAGCCTACCTCTAAGGCTCAGATCATCAGAAATCAGCCTTTCTCTCTCGTCTTATGCATAGGGGCCCAGGTGCTTCACACCCCAAGACAGAGTGCTTAAGGGTACATCACTTACAGGGGGTGAAGATAACGTACAGATTATCTTCTAAGCCAAATAGCCCTGAAGGCTCATTTTCTTATCCCCCAAAAGCCTCTCTAGACAGCCGCAGATTCTGCTTTATAGCCCAGGTTTAGCTGCACAATAAACTCAAAGCAGCACGTTTAAGAATATGAGGCACCAAGTTACCCTGCAATGCATAACCAAAGTAACAGATGCTTTAGAGCAATAAACAAATTGAAATACAGCTTTTCTTTTCTCTCTCTGATGCTAAGAGATCTTTCTGGGGAAGTACAAGTTGGGGAGGGGTGCCATAAGGTAACGGTGTGTTCACATCACTCCATTGGATACAGAGGCCTGGATGACCCACCTCTGAAGATACACACTTGACCCAAACCCTGGTGAACAGGATTCTTTGTAGGAAGCTGAGGGTCACTGCCAGGTTTGTGCAAAACAGACAAAGGCATGCCCTCTCAGTAATCCCAGCTGCATGGGTGATAGCTTGGTACACTGAATAGACACTGGATTTCACCCCCGATGCCACTTGGCTGGGCATCTTTGGGCAGGAAACAACTTGCACAACTGTCAGTAGTGGTCCTGATGCAGATACTTTTACACTGACCAAAAAGTGACCTCTGTCTCAGAGATTGCAAAAAACAAAAACTCAAGAATTTAAGAAGGGAGATATTTGCTCCACTTTCCTTCACAGATTTATACCTCACATTTTAAAGGTGTTGCTGTGGCATTGATTCCACAGTTTAATTATGAGTCACAATTCGTCAGAGTCCCTAGTGTTTCTCAGTGCATTTTTATGTGTGCCTTGTAACCATTCCCATTCCCTGCAATGACCATTTCAAACCTTCCATCCCACTTTAGTTTCCTGCCCCTCCCTTTCCCTGCCCTTCAGCAGGTGACCTTGCTCACTCCAATCCTTCCATTTCCCACATACCCATTTACAAATTTGCATGCACCTCTAGCACATGCTGTCAAAGCTCTGTCCAGATCCCCTTGGTATTCATTTGTCCTTTCACACTGAAGGCTGTAAACTCAATAGAAGCATGCTTGGCCCATAGAGGGAAAACCAAAATGCTGGAAAGTGGAAACCCCTGCAAACAGTCCTCAACTAATAGACAGGGACTTGGCAGGTAAATAATCCAACTTTCTCATTCCTTGGTAGGAACAGCTCTAGGGTGTATTCCACACTGTCTCTCAGAGTTCCCTAGTGAGGCTGAGCTCCAGCTGCCCACAGTGGAAACTGTTTTGATATATTGGTTTCTTTTCTGTCCCTATCTCCCTTCCCCACTCTCTGGTGTTTCCTAGGATCAAATACATTCCTTTTATCAAAATCCTTGTCTCAGTGTCTGCTTCTGGGGAAACCCAAAAGTAGACCCTACCTAAATCCATTGCAGACCTTCTTCTCATGAACTGACCTGTGCTCTTAGACCCATCTCTGGCTAAGACGGCCCAAAGTCTACTTTTAAAGAACTTCTTAGGTTTGTCTATAGGATCAGACGCCATTGACCATTTGCTCCTTCCAGAAACTATATTGTCCCTTGGTTTCTACTTCATCATAGTATATTAGTAAAAAATATAGATTCAAACAAATTAACACAGCTTAATCCAGGCAGAAGTTTATGTGCCTCTTACTTAACAGGGTGAGGATTCAGTCCAGGGCTGGCTGTTGTGTTCGACCTGCTCCACAAGATCAATCCAGGGATCACCTCTTCTGTCTTTTGCTCCACCATCCCTGGAGTGTTGCTCTCACTTCCATAGTCCAAGGTGGCTCTCCAGAAGCAGGAGGAAGGAATAGGGATGGGGTGGAATCAGAATATATGTGGAAGTTGCACACATCACATCTGAACACATCTGATTGTTTTATACACATGGTCAAACTTAGCTGGAAGAGAGGCTGTGAAGTGCAGTTTTTACCTGCATGGGCATGTGCCCAGCTAAAATGAGAGATTCTAGTACTATAGAAGAAGGGGGAAATGGATTTTAGGGGAGAACCGATAGTCACTTTTTCTAGGTTCTCTATCCTGTTTCTTCAGAGTCTTCCACCTGGATATCCTTCCTTTGTCTGCTCATTAAGCTTTTACATTTGCAGAATTCTCTTTTTATTCATACTCTATTTGTAGGAGAGCTCCTTCATACCTCTTGCTTCAAATTCCTCCTCCATGCTACAATTCCCAAACCCAAACCTCCAAGTCAGTTCTCTCTCCTGACTTCTTGACTTCGATTTCCCACTTACTCTAAATATGTCCTAGATGTCTCAAGTGATCCTCAAACTCAATCATCAAAACCTGAACTGGGAAGTAGATATGGCTCAAGCATTTGGGTGCCCCCCTACCACACGGGAGGTCCTGGGTTTGGTTCCCAGTGCCTCCTAGAGAAGATGAGCAAGACAGCAAACTGGTGCAACAGGCTGGTGTGGTGAGCTGACGCAACAAGGAGATACAAAGAGGAAACACAATGAGAGACAACAAAGCAGGGAACAGAGGTGGCTCAAGCAATTGAGCGCCTCTCTCCCACATGGGAGGTCCTGGGTTCAGTTCCCGGTGCCTCCTAAAGAGAAGATGAGCAGACACAGAACGCACAATAAATGGACACAGAGTACAGACAGTGAGCACAATGAGGTGGGGGGTGGGATGAGAAATGAATAAAATAAATCTTTAAAAAACTTAAAAAAAAAAATCTGAACTGATTATCTCCTCCTGTCCCTCATCCCATGTATCCTCTCATATTCCCTAATTTGGTAAGTGCCCATTTCCTTCCCTTAGCCATTTGAACCAGAAACATGAGACTCACCCTAGACATCCACATACACATCTAGCCCTCCCTTTCCAACCACATGGTAATGTCAAACCTTCTTTATTCCTGTTGTATTACAAAAGCTTCCAAACATGTCTCCTTGTTTTCAATTATCTGCTCCTTCCACTCTCCACCATACTGCCACCAGGGATTGCATTTTGGAGGTTGTTCGATCTTATTCACACTGTACATATGATTTCTTGGATTGAATGGTGTTTTAAAATCATTAGGTGCCAACATTTAAAATGAAAATATTCACAAATTTCCATATTTAAACCTGCATAGCAGCTATTCCTGGAACTGAGGGATGGCTGTCTCATTAAGGTAGGGTGCATGGCTTCCCAGTTCCCCAGGAACCAATTCAACAGGCTTCACTCATTTATATCACCTATGTAGACACTGTAGGCATTTGAGTTTGTAGCCCTTGTTCTAAAATATGAGTCTATCATGTTACGCTTGTGCTGTAAATTCTACAATGGCTACTCATCAACTACCAGATAAAGATCAGACTCCTGAGGATGTCCTAAGGTAAGCTCTTCCTTACTTTACCCCACCTGAATCCTTAGCCTCTTTTCCCACTCACCGCCTCCTACTCAGCTTTCATTCTTGCCACTTTAAACAGTCAGTTTCCCCAGAATGCCACATACTTACTCCTGTACTTTGCTTATTACTTATTCTGGAAAATAATGGACTTTTGGCAAAAATATTCCTCAAAATAAGTAAAAATAAAACCAATTAAAGGGCTACCTTTAGAACAGTGACTAATCTTAGGTTTGATTTCAAGATATAATAATTTAATAGTGAAAAATTTCTTCCATTTCAAGATTCTTGGTACTTTAAGGAAAAACCCATGTATATCCTCTATGACGGTCGTGTACAATTAAAAAAAAAAAAGGCTTCTGACATCTCTCCTTTGACCTCCTTGCCTAGTCAGAAAATTACTTTTCACATTAGTGCTTAGAATTAAATAATAATTGCCTACAGTTATATGACAGTCCACTCTTGCAAAATGTATCACTTGATAATCACAGTAACAACCAGACTTTGGGGGTTTCTAAGGTTTTCTTTTATTTATTTATTTATTTATTTATTTTAAAGATTTATTTATTTTATTTATTTATTTAGCCCCCCCTTGCTGCTTGTGCTGCTGTGTCCATTCGCTGCGTGTCTTCTCCGTGTCTGCTTATCTCCCCCTTGCTGTGAGGTCCTGCCGCATCAGCCCACGGCACCGCTCAGGCCGGCCTGCCCTCACAAGGAGGCCTCGGGACGGGAACCCGGGCCTCCCATATGGTAAACGGGGGCTCTATCCACTGAGCCACACCCGCTTCCCTGATTTATTTTTATTTATTTATTTATTTTTCCTAAGGTTTTCTTAAAGGAGCAGTATTGTATTTTTTTTTTCTTTGAAACAGTTGAAATTTTTTAACGTAATAAGATCATACTTTTAAACAGTTTTCCTCACATTTTCCTTTTAGGGATATTTAATAAGCAAAATGTTTATAAACTTAGAATAGAGGAGAATGTGAATGTCCTTTGAGCCATTTTTCTCTAGTCGTTATGGGGTTCCTCAAAGAGACCTCAGCCACATACATGTTTGTTTTATTGAGCTCTTACCAAGTACCAGGCACTGTGCAAAGTGCATTCGTTCTCATTCATCCTCACATTTATTACAAGAATCCTATGAGGTAAGCACCATTATTGGCTCTCATTTAACAGATGAGAAAACTGAGGTTTGGAGACTTGCAGCAACTCATCTGTGATTACTGAGTTAGGTGGCATGCAAGTAGAATTAGGAACCACGTTAAGCAGACTCCAGAATTTATGGGTTAACCACTAAACTATTGCACTATAGTTTAAGTGTTTGATACAGTTTAATCAAACTGACCTACTCCATGAGAAATACCTTCCAGTGAGTTAAGCAAAAGTTAGACTTAGTCCGTTGCTCAGCTCCCCAGACATTCTGCCTCTTGCTGGAGGCACTGGTAGGTAGCAGAAATCGCCTATGTTTAACAGAAAGGGCCAGAGTTTGCTGACATGTTTAGTTAATCTTCACGGAGATTGCTGATGAGGCTCCTGGTTAATTAGTTGTGGAATTTTAAAAAATGAGCAGATGTGCCACGGTAAAATGCATTTTACTTCCAGAACCCTGGGGGAAAGCATTGGGTATGTTGTGTGACTGTGTGTACTTACATGTCTTGATTGAACATTCAGCAGCATGTTTTGCAAGACTCAGGTATCCTGGCTTTGTTCCAACATGGATAATTATATTCTGCTTCAATTCTCCCTACAATCTCAGGAAGGCACAAGGTTAATAATAACTACAGTTAACAAGCGCCTACTATGCATCAGCCAACATACTAGGAAATGTTTGTGCATCATCGCCGACCCTTAACACAATCCTAGAGGTTGCCTTATTTTATCCCCTTTAAAAGGGAAACTGAGGCTCAGCAAGAGTCTAAGTGACTTGCCCGAGGATACCCACTGATAAGTGGCAAAACGAGAATTCAAAATTAAATACATCTGACTCCAAAGCCTGTCTTTTATCCATCTTCTGCACTCTTCATTTGGAAAAGATGCACTTGACAAAAAACATCAAAGGGTATAAAAAGGATATACAATGAAAAATGAGTTTCCTTCCAGCCTTTAGCCCCCCAGTTTCCCTTGCCAGGGGCCCGTGATTACCATGTTCTTACATATCATCCAATATATTCTATGCATTTATACTTTATTTTCTCTTTGAAGTTGTTGCTGTAAGTTGTCTGGCTGAAAGAGACTAAAGTTCTGTAATGAAGGTTCCTACTTAGAATTTATAAGATGCTAACGGTTTTTGTGAATATCAAACAAAGAACAGGCTATTCTACAGATATTTCAGGAAGAAGTCATCAAGAAGAGCAAGTGATATATATATATTTTTAAGATTTATTTATTTATCCCCCTCCACCTCGTTGTTTTGTGCCCACTGTCTGCTTGCTGTCTGCTCTCTGTGTCTGTTTGCTGTGTGTTCTTCTGTGTCTGCTTGACTTCTCTTTAGGTGGCACCGGGAACTGATCCTGGGACCTTCCAGAGTGGGAGAGAGGCGCTCAATCTCTTGCGCCACCTCAGCTGCCTGGTCTGCTGCATCTCTTATTGTCTCTCCTTTGTGTCTCTTTTTGTTGCATCAACTTGCTGCACCAGCTCTCCCCGTTGGCCAGCACTCTGTGTGGGCTAGCACTCCTGTGCAGGCCAGCTTACCTTCACCCGGAGGTCCCAGGAATCAAACCCTGGACCTCCTGTATGGTAGACAGGAGCCCAATAGCTTTAGCCACATCGCTTTCTTAGTGATGTATTTTTATGTATAGTTGGGAGAGATAGATGATGTCATAATATGTTGGGAAGAACTATTGCTCTCCCTCTTGGTATCCAAGTACCCAGAAAATGTATACTCATGTAGACCAGTTATGTGTACATAGTATTTTATAACTCCTTATAACCTAAATTAGAACACCAGCATTTCCCCATGTCCTAAACATTTTCTAAAATGTTATAATCATAGCAAATTAGTCCTTTGAGTAACTAGATCATTATTTAATCAACACACTAAATGTACATTTAGACATCTCTATTACTTCACTACTTTAAATAAATAATACTGTTGAGCATCCTTCTAGCATACATCTTTCTGCAACTATCTTATTTCCATAGGATAAATTCTAGAAGATGCCTTCCATAAAATTTAAACTTATTTACATCCTAGCATTGTATGACAGTGCACATTTCTGGGCACTGTGGATAGCACTGATGTTACTTCTAAAGATTAAATTTAAAAATTTTTGATAAGTGAGAATGCTATCCCATTTGGATTTAATTTGTATTTCTTTGATATCTAATGGATTTGAATATTTTGCCAATTTTATATCTTCTTTCAGTAATTGTTTATGTCCTTTCCTCCATTTTCTATTGGGGTGTTTTTTGTATTGATTTATGAGAACTCTATGTATTAAAATACAAAATATTTGTCCATATGAGAATTCTTTTTACAGTTTGACTTTTGCATTTTCTTTCTCTCTATGGTGATTTGAGTTTTCTTTTTACTTACAGAATCTTAAAATTTCTATGTGGTCACATCTAAAGTCTTTCTCTTTACTATCTTCCTTTAATATTATGGTTATAAAGTCTTCCCAAAGCTGAAGAATATATACTTATTTACTGATATTTTAATATTTTGCATTGGTGTTTTCTTTTCAAAATTAAATTCTTTCATTCATCTTAAATTAATATTGGTGTTGGGTATGAAAAAAGAAACTTAACTCCATTGCTTTTCAGATGATTAGCCAATTGTCCCAACAAGATTCCAGTAATCCATAATTTCTCAGCTGATTTGTAATGTCAACTTTGTCATGCTTTTTTACATAGTTGTGATTATTTCTGTATTTTATGTAGTGTTCTATTAAGCCATTTGCCTACTCCTGAGCCAGAACCACACTGTTTTAACTATCACAGTTTTATAATGTGTATTAATATGTATAATATTAATATGTGATATTGCAATTTCCTCCTTATGACTCTTCTCTCAAAGAAAATGCACTGGGTCTTTTCATTAATTTATTTATCCAAAAGAAATTTTATAATTATTATGTCAAATTCAATTTTTAAATCCTTTTGAGATTTTGGTTGGAATTATACTTGATTTATAGATTAATTTGAGAAGAACTGATGTCTTTGTAATATTGAGATTTCCCATCTCTCCATTTATTAAAGTTTTAAT
>JAQZBX010021025.1:0-32578 GCA_029593785.1 Cabassous unicinctus
ACATGCAAATACATTCACCCCATTCAATATAACAAAAGCCTTAAGCCATTTCAGTAACAACCCTAAATACAAAGTCTCAGCAAAATGAGTTATGGGTGTGGTTTGTCCTGGGGTACAATTCCCCTGTCTTTGGACCTGTGAAACCTAGAAAATGAGTTTTCTGCTTCTAAGATACCCTTGTGGGACAGGCATAGGATAGACATCCCATGCCAGAAGGAAGAAATTGGAAGGAAACGGGTTGTGGATCCCTGGCAAGTCCAAAACCCAACAGGGCAAACTCCACCAGATTCCAAAGTCTGTGGAGCCATACATTGTCCTCTGGGCCTGAAGGAGGGCAGGTCCCCCTTCCAAAGTCCCCAGCAGTGGCCTTGGCCCCACCTTCCCCACACTCTGTCCAAAAACTGGGGTGCAGGCCCCACCCACTGCATTTTCCCCAAACCCCGGGACATAGGCCCCACTCTCGGAGCACCAGGGTAGTAGCTCTCTCCAACATCTGGGTCGAAGGCCTGCCCCCTCCAAGTGCTAAGGCTTTGTCCTGGGCAGCTGGACCGGCAGAGTCACCATCGCCTGAGCTGGGGAGGGCTGAGCAGAGCAGGTCCGAGGGAGATTCCAGAGCTCTCCTTTTAAAGTTAGGTTTGAGATGCCTGTGAGATCCTCCCAGCAGTCAGACCTGTGCGTCTGGAGTTGGGGAGAGAAGTCTGGGTTGAGCCATTGGCGTGAAGGTGGCATTTGCAAAGGAGAAGAAGCCACAGGTCAGGGAAAGCAGGTGGGCCAGGAGACAGATTCTGGAAGCGCTGGGAAGTGTCTCCAGGAGGACGCCGGTGGAGGGCCCCGCAAAGCGCGTGCCTGACAGCACCATACACGTCGCGCCTGGCCGTATTGTCGTCCAAAGCTCAGCCTTTAGGCCTTTGGGTCTGGGCTCACCTAACACCTTCTCGGGCGCCCTCGCTGACCCACCCAGAATGCCTCACCTTCTGGCCCTCCTTAAAGTGTCACCATCTGCTGCACCCCAACGCCCCTTTCCACCCTGTCTGCCTCCCCTGCTTGCATGTGGGCGGGGGCTGGGGGTGGGGGCGGGCCCCTGGTGGGCACTCAGTGGGGTGCACGGAATTCATAAGCTGACAACGAAGTGGGAATTATGCCCATTCTACAGAAAAGGAAATTGAGACTCCGAGAGCTTAAGTGATTTAAGAGTTTCCCTGGGAAAACTCCGGGCCGGAGTCCGAGCCCGTGCGGCAAGAGCGCGGGGGTCCCAGCCTGAGCCTGGACCGAGCTCCTGGAAAGGCGCACCGCTCGCGCGCCCCCCGCCTCCGCCTCCGCCTCGGCACAGGGCTCCGCGGCTGGGGGGCGCATAGCGTGCAGGGGGAGGGCTCTGGTGGGAGGTCCCCCGTCCCCGCCCCCGCCCGCGTCTCGGAAGGGGAGCTCCCGGGGGCTGCTGCGCCTCCGCGGGCTCCAGGCTGTAATTTGCAGTTATATTTAGCGCGTGGCGCTGGCCCGGGTCCCGCGGGCAGGCTGCCGACCCTATAAGAGCGGCCCTGGGCGCCCACCCTCGAAGCGGGATTCTCAGCCGGGGAGAGACGGCGCTGGAACCCATGGACACTTCGTACCCCCGCGAGGACCCCCGGGCCCCGACGCCCCGCAAAGCCGACGGCGCCGCCCACACAGCCCTCACGCTGGGAGCGCCGCGCCCCGCTCCCCGCGACCACCTGGTCTGGTCGGTCTTCAGCGCGCTTTACCTCAACCTGTGCTGCCTCGGCTTCCTAGCCCTGGCCTACTCCGTAAAGGTGGGACCCGCTCGGATTTTACCCATCATAGAGGGACCATGTGGGGTTCTCCGTTAAAGTGGGGGTACTGCTTAACAAAAAGGAGGGGCTGCCCTTGATGAAAGGTTCTAGTCTGCCCAAAAGAGCGTGGAGACTATGGGGAGGCAGCTCCGAGGGTCTTTCATCCAACACGGCCTTTTCACAGGCCAGGGGCTGCCCTTGTGAACAGAGCCCCCTCCAGTGTCAAGCCCTGGGGTGGGGGTCTCAGTACCCCAGGGCCAGCCCCCACAGCCAGATGCTGGCTCTGTAGCTGGGGTGGGAGGAGGCGGGGCCCTGTCCAGCCACCAGTTGGGCAGGGGTCCTTTATGTCCAGATGGGGGCAGTAAGGGGAGTGGGTGGAGGCCACACCCCCTTACGCAGATCCTGGGGGTCCCCCGAGTCCGCTTAGAGACCCGGCCTGTGGCTCTGCCTCCTTTCACAGGCCCGAGACCAGAAGGTGGCCGGGGACTTGGAAGCCGCCCGGCGCTTTGGCTCCAGAGCCAAGTGCTACAACATCCTGGCGGCCATGTGGACGCTGGTGCCGCCGCTGCTGCTGCTGGCACTGGTGGTGACCGGTGCCCTGCACCTGTCGCGGCTGGCCAAGGGCTCCGCCGCCTTCTTCACCACCAGGTTTGACGACGTGGACTACGACTGAGTCCTGGCTCAGGGCCGCCAGCCCCAGAACACAGACCCCGACCCCGTGACCACTCTGGAACCCCGCCCTGCTGCTGGGGTCTCCATCACAGCCCCACCCGGACCCGGGGTCTTGGATGAGACTTGGAGCCCCCAGCCTAACCTGGGCACCTAACTCTGACCTGAAGACCCCCGTTCAGACCCCAGGGACCTCACCCCAACCTCGAGGGTCCCTGGCCCAGGGGCACCCCGTCCTTGTCCCTAACCCTTAGCCCTGCCCCCAAGCTCAAAGCTCTGTCCAGCTCCTAGGCTCAGGCTTCGCAATTAAAAGCTCCTGGTTCCAGAAAGTGCCTCCTGGGCTTGTTCCTGGCTGGGGGGGGTGGGGGGCGTGGGGGGTACCACGCCCTCCTCTACGGGGGCTCTACCCAGGACCACCTCAGCCAGCCCCCAGGACCAGGCCCTCCCCCAAGCCCTGGACAGCCCCTGCGGCCGCTGGGGTGGAGGCCCTGGTTATTTTAGGACGGAGTTTGGGAACTGAGGGTTTGATCTCCGCTGCTTCCCCAGGCTGTGGTTTGGTGGCTTCTGTTCCAGGACGCTGTGGGTGTGCCCCTCGTGTGCAGTTTATGTGGAGTCTTGTCTTCGACCCAGTCCCTGAGGATTTCTGTCCTGTCCGTGGGTCCTTCTGGGTCACTCTGTCCCCTGACCCGCGTGTCCCTCCAATTCTGAGAACTCTCAGTCCCTGCGTGGGGTCCTCCCTCTTGGGCCAGTGAGGGTGGCTGGGAGGGCGGGACAAGCCCCGGGCGCAGCACGCAGCATCATACAGACCGTGCCACGCTGCGCCGGTCACCTCCGCCCGCCCTCCCTCTCATACGTGCACACATTCACAGGCGTGCATAGAGAGGCGGGGGGGAGTGGGGGGCACCCTCGCCCGAGCATGCTGGTGCTGGGCAAGGCCTCACACTACTGCAGCCCCTGGGCCCCACTCGGCCCTGCTCTCCACTCCCAGGCCCCCCAACCCAGCAGGGCCAAGAGGGAGGCTGCGGAAAGTGCTCACGCCCTGCGTGCCTTGCCTCGCGATGGCCTGGTCAATGACAGGGCAGGGCTAATTGCAGGGAACGTAACTGCAGGGCAGCTCTGGGTCTGCAGCACCCCGCCCAGGGCCCCTTCCCTCCCCAGAGAGCCCCTGCCTGCTTGCCTGCTTCGGCAGCAGTGGCTGGCTGTCCCATCCCGCGGTGTGACGGCCGCACGTGAGCACTGGAGGCAGCCGCGAGCCGACAGGGCCCGACTCTAAGGACAGAGCGGGCCAGGCTGAGCAGCCATGGGAGGCAGAGGCCTGTGACAGCCCCTGCTCAGGACCGGGACGGAACCAGTGCCGCCTCTGAGCTGGGCCCCAACATAGCATCGCGTGTCAGCCAGGTTTGGGTGAAGCGTGGACACTGGCTGGTCTGTGCTGGATGCAGAGGCTGGGAGCAGGTGCTGTGCATGTGTCCCAAGGAGGGGCCCCCGTGGTGAGGGGACAGGCCGACGCGGGCCCTGCCCGAGCACTAAGGGCAGCGTGTGGTCAGCCCTGGCCGCGGGGTGCGGCAGCAGCCGTCCTGCCCCAGCTCTCTTCTGGGGGGGCCAAATTTAAACCACGATGCCGGCAGGTGCCACCCCTGCCCCCACAGCTGTCCACGGGTCGCCCCCTGAGCATTCACACGTGGTCACCATGAGGGCCCCCCATCCCTGCCCGCCTGCACAGAGGCGAGCCCTGCCCCTCCCAGGGCGGGGCTGTGTCCCCCAGAAGCCCACCACACTGAGGAAGCACCTCACTACCCAGCCCCCCCCAGCCCCTCATCATCCTCCCCGTGTCTGCCTGCCAGGACCAGGACCGACACTTCCACCAAAGACAAAGAAAATAAAATCATGATATTTTGCCAGTGCAGAGAATGTGGCCCACTTTCAAAGGGAAGGAAGCACGTGGCTCCTTAAAGGAAAAGAAGCTTTTTCTGGCACGGAGCTTGAAGCTGCTCAGCCCACGGGGCTGGCGGCTCTACCCTGGCTCTCCCTGCGGCCGGAGCCCTGAGGCCTGAGCCCCCGGTGCCCAGACAAGCTGGCCAAGAGCTGCGGGCTCCAGCGGGGGCTGCGGTCTCAGAGGCGCCTGTAGGAGGGGGTGAGGAGCCGGCCCAGGGCCCTTCGAGAGGGAGCCTTAGCCGCGGGCGGTGGGCCAAGGTGGGCGGGAGCTGGCGAGGAGAGGATGTGGTAGGAGGCACCCGGGCAGCCACCTGCCATGGGGGTTCCAGACCCCTTCCACTGTCGGCCTGACGGGGCTTCCCGGCAGGAGCAGGCGGGCTCAGACGGGGCGGTGCAGTCAGCCAGGGCGCCCACAGGGGTGCCGGGGAGAGGGCCTGGAGACAGCGCTGAAGCCCCCCGGGGAGGGGTTTGGGGGGCTGGGGGCTCCGGGGCAGGGGTCTTCAATGCCTCGGCTCTCCGGCCCTCCACGAGGTGCTACAGGGGTGACCTTTGTATCCGGCCAGCGGAGAGAGGAAAGCAGGCCTTGTGTTCTGGAGGGAAGAGAGGAGAGGACAGAGAAGCTGGGGTGGGGCCACGCCCTGAGGCCTGCGCCCCCAGGCCTGGGGGCCACCCACCTGGGGGCAGGGGGAGCCGAGTCCCCGAAGGCTGCAGCTCGGCCTCCAGCAGGGGCGCCCAGGGCCCTGCGCGGGCCGTGACCTCGACCTCCACGGCGTCCTCAGAGAAGGAGAAGCTGAGTGTGTTCCCCAGGTAGACGACGCCCCAGACGCGCACTCCCGAGACCCCCGCTGGGCACATGGGGTCGAAGGTCACGCCCGTCCTGGTGATCCTGTGGGCGAGGGGAGCTCTGTGAGGGCCGGCTGGGGCTGGGGACCACCCCGCCCGCCCGCGGCACTCACCTGAACCCCGTGAGCCCGAAGAGGGCCGCCTGCAGGAAGCCCCCCATGCCCGTCAGGAAGTTCACTGCGCCCGACCCGTCCGCGTTCTCCGTCCACACCTGCGGGCGGGGGCACCAGCCCCCCTGAGCTGCCGTCCTGCCTTGTTGCAGGAGGGCCCAGGTCAGGCTGGGGCCGAGCCCCCCCCACCCCAGGAGGCAGGTGTGGGCTGGGGGCTTGGCGGCCAGGCAGACCTTGAAAGGCTCGGCCACGTTGGCGAAGCTCCTCTCCAGGAGGCCCCACGCCCGCGCCCGCTCCTTTAGCTCCATCCAGCCCACGGCAAACATGCTCTGAGGTCAGAAATCCCAGGTGAGCCCAGGTGGAGGCGGGCTGGGGCCCCCTGCCCCGCACACCTCGCCGCCTCACCCAGGTCATGGCAGGGCCCTGGGGGGACGTCACCGCCTCGTACATCTCCAGGTTCTTCCTCCGAACATCAGGACTGAGGGGGAAGGGGACTGGGTAGCCCAGGAGGACGACGTCTGCCTGCTTCACCTGCTCTCCTGGGGGAGGGGGCAGGTGCTGCTGCCGGGGAGGTACGGGCAGAGGGGCCAGGCCAGGGGCGAGAGGGCATCTGGAGCACAGGGACTGGAGAGCAGGGGCATGCTCCACTCCCGGCCAGGGGGGCTGGGAGGCTGGGAAGGTGACCCTGGCAGGGGCTCGGGCTGCACTCACCGGGCTTGTACCCATCAAACTCGGGGTGGAAATTCTGCTTCGAATCAAAGGGCACCTTGATCTTGTCGGCCACCGCCAGCCACCGGTCAGGGACAGGCAGACCCAGGTCCTGGGCCAGGGCAGCGGCGAAGCGCAGGCTGGGGCGGAGGCAGGGGGCATTGAGGTGGGGCTGGGCCCTGCACAGTGGGGGTGGGGTGGGCACCTGAGCCTCACCTGTTCTGGACCAGGACATTGGTGTACACGGAGTTGTTGACGCCCGAGTGGTACTCGTCAGGGGGCGTGACTCCTGGGGACGAGGTACAAGGTCATGCTCAGGGCAGGCTGGGGTCTGGGGGCCAGAGTGTCCACGAGCACCGCTGCCCCGTGAGCTCATCCCCTTCCTGGCCTTGTCCACACCTTTCAGGTGGTAGTTCTCCTCCTCAGGGCTCCACTCCACACGACTGCACCAGAACTCAGCCACGGCACTGACCAGGTCCCAGCCACCCGCCTCTCGGAAGAGCTGCAAGTCCTGGAGGAGCAGGTGATGGTGCGATGAGGTCACAGCACCCCACGAGTCCAGCCACCATCAGCTCGTTGCATTTCTTTTCCTTCCTCCATTTCTTGCCCTAATGCCCACCCTTCTGAAGTCAGAACCCCTGACCCATGGGCCTGGCTCCAAGATGCCCACCCCCAGCCAGGAAGACCAGCAGGACTGCTCCAGCTAGGCAGGCACTGTGGGGGGTGTAGGTGGTACCTGGGCAGTGTGGTCACACCTGGCGGGCAGGTGACATCTCGCCTGGGCGGTGTGGTCACACCTGGTGGGCACGGTGACTCCTCACCTCCTCACCTGGGCAGTGTGGTCACACCTGGCAGGCAGGTGACATCTCACCTGGGTGGTGTGGTCACACCTGGTAGGCAGGTGATGTCTCACCTGAGTGGTGTGGTAGTACAGCTCAAAGGCCAGAACTACAGCTCCATTGACGTGGATCTCCTGGACCCCATAAATGTCCTCAGGACAGACCTCCACTCCAGAGCCCGTGCTCTCCCAGGCGAACTTGGCGCCCTGCGGGCAGGAGCCGACTTGAACCTGCTCTGGGGGCCTGGCGTCATCTTTCAAAGGCCCGGTCTGTGCCAGCCTTGGGGTGGTGAATCCAGGGGGCCCTGGCCCCACCCAGAGAGGGGACCCAGGGAGGGGTGTGGTGATGTCGGGCCCCCTGGGGAGCCCTGGGGATGGGGACCAAGCCTCACCCGGTAGCCCAATTTCCGAGCATTCTCCAGGGCGCCACCCAGCGTGCGGATGCGGTACTCCAGGAGGGCCCTGGCGGCCTCCGGGTGGAGCATCAGGATGTTCGGGAACATCCAGAGATCCTGGGAGCACAAGGATCCCTCAATCCTGGAGATGGTTCTGTGCCCCCAGCTGCCCATCCCGTCTCCACTCAGCACCCGCTGAGCTCAGGCCACCTCCTCAGCTCCCCACATCACAGTCTGGCTTGTCGGCACCCCAGCGAGCACGTGGGACCCCCCGGGGCTCAGGTCAGACCCTGGGCACGGGGAAGCGACAGCCAGGAGGGCTCCGTCGCCTGCTGGTCACGAGGCCTCGGCTGGACACCTCTCTGAGCCTCGTCTCCAGAGCGGGCCAAGGTCAGGCCCTGCCACCCTTGACACCTGCTGTGCCTGGCAGCCTCAGGCAGAGCCTGCCACCCATGCCTGTCCCCCCCAGCCCCCACCTTGTCCTCCTCCACCCATGTCCCCCTCAGCAGCCTCTCGGGTCTTGCTAGAACGCAGCTCTGTTAAGGTCACTGCCCTGGTGGGAGCCTCCGCGCCCCCTACAGCCCTCAGGAGGTGCTCTCACGAGGCCCTGGGGTCGGGGTCTCCTCACAGCCTCTGTGAGCCACTCCTCCAGGCCTCTGCACCTTCAGTTCCACCAAACTCCCATGCGTCCTGCTGAGACAGCACCTCCTCCAGGAAGCCCTCCCTGCCTGCCACAGCCCTGCGCTGCCCACCATGGAGAGGGCCGCACCTGGTCCCAGAAGACGTGACCCCAGTAGCACTCCTCCTGACTCCCGTTGGACAGGCCGCCAGGGCTGAGGCCTTGGGAGACGTGCGCTGCGGTCCCGGGCTGGGGCAGGGCGCTGAGCAGGTAGTAGAGGGCGCTGCGCAGGGCCTGGCGCAGGGGCAGGGGCCCTGCCACCTCCAGGCCACAGCCTGCCCAGAGCTGGGCCCAGGCCTGGGCGTGGGCCACGTACAGCGCGCCCCGAGCCTGCAGCTGCAGGGCTTCCGCGAGGCGGGCCTGGGCCTCCGCCTGGCTGCTGCCCACAGCGGTCAGGAACTCCCAGGTGCAGTCCTCCTCGTCCTCCGGAAGGGTCAGGGCTGGGGGCACCGGTGTCCACAGCATGTGCACCTCCTGCCGTGCCCCACCAGGCTGCTCGGGTGTGAGTGTGCGACCAAACAGGTGCCTGCCAGGGCGGGGTGCTGTCAGGGCCTCCCCTGCCGCTGCCGGCAGCCCCCGCAGCCCCCGGCCAGTACCGCAGCCCACTCACCGTGCGCCCTGGAGGTCAGGGCCCAGGTGCAAGTCCAGGTCGGGGCTCTCTGGGGAGAAGGCCGCCTGTAGTTGCACCGTGATGGGCCGGCGCCCTGCAGCCAGGCGGGCGACACTCATGCTGGAGACCAGGATGTGGGGCAGTGTGCGGTGGGCATAGACGCGCTGGGAGGCCCGGAAGCAGGGCCCCTCCAGGGTGTGCAGGAAGGAGCCTGGGGGCGGGGGGCACGGTCACCCTGAAGCCAAGGAGGGGAGCAGCACCCGCCCCCCACTCGGGGCCACCGTGGAAGGTGACAGAGCTGCCGCCTCCCCAGGCCAGGAGCAGAGGCCCTCCGACCTCGAGCCTTCTCCCCACGGTGACCCCAGCCTGCAGCCAGTCCAAGAGGCCCTGGAGTGGACCCCAGGCTGCAGACAGCGCCTGCCCCCTGCTGCGTGGCCTTTCCGCGCCTCCTTTGCTTTGGGAGGTGTCAGGGTGGGCTGCTGTGGTGGTCGCCCCCACCTGAAGTGGGGGCTGAGGTCGGGCTGCACTACCTGTGTTGGTGTCCAGGGCAAAGGTCTCGGTCAGCTGCTCCCCTGCCCCTGCAGGGGTCCCCAGCCGGACGTTGAGGGTGCTGGGCAGGACCGCCCGGTGCGTGTCACCCCCAGCCCCATTGTACACGCCGCTCACATGCATTGTGCCATGGCACACACGCGTTCCCAGGTACGCGCTGGTCACTGTGGCCAGGAGGCGGGGGTCACTGGGCAGAGAGTGGGCCGCAAATATGGTGGGGTCCTCGTTGGCAACCTTCATGGAGGGCTCGGCTCCAGGGACCTGGGGAGGGGGTGGGAGAGCGGGGCCCCTGCTGGGCAGCCCTTCCTGAGCCAGCGCTGACCTCCAGGGCCTCCAGGACAAGCAAGGTCCCCAAACTCATCTGAGAACCCCAGTCCCACCTATCGTCGTTCTTCCTGGTCTGCTCTCAAGCCCCCAGGGACCCCCTGCCCCCACTGTCTTGCGGTTGGGATGGGGAGTGGGGGCTTCAGCCTAGGGAGGTTGACCCCTGGGTGCCCAGGCCGGAGGAGGCCGGAGTGGGGCGCTGGGGAGCCTGTAGGGGGTGGTAGGGACGGACTGTGGAAGGGAGGGGCCATGGGCAGGGGCGGGGAAGGAGCCGTGTCTAAGGGACTCACCGCAGCCCCCTCCCCCAACCTCCGCTCGCTAGGTCAGCAGCCCCCCACCTTGGACGGGGCCTGAGTCCTTGGCTCCGCCTCGGGGTCTGTGCTGCCCCTCCAGGGCCCGAGGGCAGAAGTCGCCATGGGGCCGCGTCACCAGGAAGGGCTCCGCGGTCCCCGCCCCCGGAGGCGGCCCCAGCCGGATGGGGCAGGGGGAAGAGGCGGGGCTGCCTCTCCACTGGAGGCCTCGCCGCCTGCCACAGGCCGGGGCGGCGGCAGCCCCCTACTGACCCCCTCACGCCCCCCCACCCAGGTCCTCTGTGCCAGCACTGGACACTCGGGCCTAGGGGTGGTGCCAGCATGGGGACTTGGACCCGCAAGTGAGGTGGGATTCGGCTGTGCCGCCCTCCACCCTCCAGGCTGGATGCCGCCGCCCCTGTTGCCCCTCCTGCCCCGTGCTCTCCCTCCGCCCAGCTGCACCCACCCTCTCCCAGACCCCGGTGTCCCTGGCAGCCTGGGCCTACCCCGCGCTCCCCGAGGGGTGTAGGTTTCATCCGGGCACCCGCCTCAGGCCGCCCTCCCCCAAGCTGCAGGCTCAGGGACCGCCGTCCCCTCCACTGGGGGGTCTCAGAGCCGCTCAGATCCAACAGGTCCACACCCAACTCTGGATCTCCCCGAAACCTCCAGTGCCCCCAGCTCAGGTGATGCGACTCCGCCCACCCAGCTCCCAGGACAGAGCCGTGGCTAAGCCCCCCTCAAGCCGAGTGCCCCCCTCAGGCCGGAGCAGCAGCCGCCTCCTGGCTGAGCGCCCGGCGAGCCCTTGCCCACACAGCCGCGGGATGGTGTGCAGAGTGAGTGTGCACCCGGTTTGAACATGTTCCTGGTCCTGGTCCACACCCATTGTCGCTAGGACCTCTTCTAGATGTTTCTTCAGTTAAGCTGTGGCCCCCCTGAGTCAGGCTGGGCTTTCATCCAAATTCCTGGGGTCCTTTACAGGGACAGCGGAAGTCAGATGGAGAGAGGAGCCACGGGGAGCAGAGCAGCCAGGAGCTGGAAGTCAACGGCGCCCGGACGAGAAGGGAGGAGACGGCGCCGTGTGCATTGCCACGGAACCCTCCAGACCGCCGGCCAGCCAGAAGATGCCAAGCCGGGAGGAAGCAGCCTTCCAGGCTCTGAAACCAAGAGCCAGTGGACTCCTGTTGCTAAGCCTGCCCATCGGGGGGCATTTGTCTTAGCAGCCACGAAACCAGAACTCACAGCATTCTGCCCGAACCCTGCAATGGCCCCGCCTCACGAGGGGTGGAAGTCCTTGGGGGCTGCCAGGCTCCCTCACCCCACCCCAGCCCCCTCGGTTCCCGACCTTGTCTCCTTGCCCTGCCCCCTTTGCACTGCAGCTGCACCGGCTTCCTTGCCCCTTCTGGAACATTCCAGGCGTGCCTCGTCGTGCCTCTCACACGTGTTGCTTGGCTCTCCTGGAACACTTCCTCAGGAGAGCCTCGCGGCCCATGGCTCACCCCCTCACTTCTGTGTTCAAATCCCTGCCCTCAGTGAGACCCTTTCCGTGAACTGGGGAACTCCGTTGCTCCTCTCGGCTTCACTTCCCTCCCAGCGTTTATTGGTCCCGGCCACGCATGTATTTGCCGTGTTGTATCGCGTGTTTGTTGTCACATATTAAGCATCATATGTGCATTTATTGCCCACAGTGCCAGCTGCAGGAGGGCAGGGATTTCTGTCTGTTTTCTGCAGTGAAGGAATGAGAGGCTTTACAGGTGGATTCTGAAAGGGAATTTCTCCCTGGGAAGTGACAGGGTTAGGCTCAGGACTGGAGTCTGCAGAGCCGGCTGAAGCTGGTGGCGGGAAGCAGATGCCAGGGCTCGGGGCAGCCCGTTGAGGGCTTCTGCGGTCAGGCCACACCCGGGCCTGTTTCCTCGCTGAAATGGCCAATGTGGCAGAAACCAAACTAAAACAAACCCACACGCAAGTGGGTTGGGGTCAGCATGGGGGTCTCTGCTGAGCAGACCAGGTGAAGGCTGACAATCGGTGCTCAGTTGATGGGGGCTCTCGTCGTCACTTGCTGGGAGGCGTTTTGCAAGGGGAGGCACTGGGGGGGTCCCAGTGGAGGAAGGAGCACTGGGGGTGGGGTGGGAGGCCATGGCCTGGGCCTGGGCAGGGCCAGGAAGGGCCTGAGTCTGTTGCCCACCTGCCCATCTGCCTCCTTGTCCCCACCGTTGTCCTGAGGCAGAGAACACCCGCCCGTCCTTGGAGCAGGGCAGCCTCCTCTGCAGGGGCTCTGATGGCAGAGTTGCTGCCCCATGGTCTGGCCTCAGGCCGCTCAGAGGACACTGCTGACCTCCTTGGGGGGCTCCAGGGCTCCGTCCAGTGCAGGGTGCATGATGAGCAGACCCGGCTTTGCTGTCTTCACAGCCTGCAGCTCCTGCAGCTCCTGCTCGCTCAGCTCCACGGAAGGCAGACTGCACCCACATGCACAGGTCAGAGGGTGATATGCCAGTCGGGGAGGGGTGGGGGGCGCCAGGGCCAGGACCTGACTGGGGGATGATGGGTCTCTGTCAAAGGCTTGGGGAAGAGGACAGGGGCTGAGGACAAGTGCCTTCCAGGGAGTAAAATGGCCAGATTGTGGCCACGTGCACTGGACAATGGATGGGCATTTGGTCAGGCAGAGACTGGTGAAGGCCAGGGGCTGGGAGTCAAGACTGCTGTATTTGAGTGTAGTCCCTTGGGAGGGCCCTGGTGGAAGCCCGCCACCCTCCACCCCATCCCAGGGTCACAGGCTGTGCCCCGGCACGGCCCCCTCTCACCTGAGCCTCTGCAGGCTGCACCGTGGGTGCTGCAGCGTGGCACACAGGGCGGCCACAGTGGGGCCTGGCAGCTGGCAGCCGCAGAGGTCCAGTGTGGTCAGTGCAGGGCTCTGGAGGAGCAAGCCGACCAGGTACTGCAGCACTTCCTGGCGGCCAGGCAGCTGCACCCTGGGGAGCACAGTGACCCTTAGGAGGTGCTGGGGCGCCCAGGCCCTCCTGCTTCACCTCCAGGCTGGGCCTCACCTGAGTGTCCGCACCTGGCACCGTGGCCAGGCCAGGCCCTCGCACAGCATCCGCATGCCCGCCTCGCTGAGACAGATGTGTAGGAGGCCCAGCTCGGTCAGGGCGGGGGCCACCTTCAGGGCCTCTGAGAGGTCACGGCAGACCATGTCAGAGAGCTTGCAACCGGACAGCCTGTGGCCAAGAATCACCAGGTCCCGCTGCTGGGCCCTCGGCCACCTCGTGCCTCCCCAGCTGTGCACACTGCCCAGCTCCTAGTGGCCTGGGGCTCATGGGGGAGGCATGGTGCCACACTGCCTCCCTGGGCCCACAGTGCGGCCACATGGCACACACACTGGCGTCATGCTGAATTGGCTTTTTTTTTCCTTCCCTTATGGGCTTTTTGATGAGCCTACACAGACCTTACTTTCACCATCTTAAGTTGCCGTGTAATAGTGCATCACGTCAAGAGCTGCGCTCGTTACTTAGTCGAGTCCCAGCGTTAAGGAGATTGTATTGTTTCCATCTTTGCTATTAAGACAATTCTGTGACCAGCACCTTTGTGCATTTGCTTTAGTGGTAGCATTCCCGGCCAAATGCAAACACGTTTGTGGCTCTTTAAGTTCATTCTCAGGCCCCTTCTACCACCAAGTGCCAAACTAACTTGCCACATCCACACTGGCGCATGCTGTGTCTCACCCTGCCCCTTTAGAGCCAGCTCTTACCATTTTTCTTACTTTTTGTTTATTTGGTGACCACTAACACTTCCTGGAAAGTCATTAAACACAAGCTGTTGTGCGTGTGCCATTTCACTTAATCGTCATGTCAGCCCCTGAGGCAGAACCTATCAGCTCCATTCCACAGGGGGCTGAGCCCTGACAGGCTGGTGTGGCCTGCAGCTCCCTGCACCCCTTCTTCTCCAAGCGCACTTAGCAGCCTTCCTTTGGGAAGGAACATACACTCTTGACTTCTTTATCCCTCCCCAGAATGTACCCTCACTTTGCTTCCCACTCACTCCAGGGGCAGGACCCTCCTTTGTATTAGCACCTAATCTGGGATGGAGCCCCCGCCCCCTCTTCCCTCCTCTGGCAGCCCCAGCACCAGGCACCAGATCCACAGGCTCTCAGCCTGCCCCACAGCCTCCCCACTCCCCTCTTCACACAAGCTCACACCTCTGTAGCTGCCCCTGAGCCTCTAGCTCTGAGTCCCCTCCTTGGGAGGCCCTGGGAGGGTGTGGTCACTCACGTCAGGCTGCTCAAGCCACACTGCTTGTCAGTCATGGCCTCGCAGAGCAGGCGCAGTGGGGAGACTGGATGCTGTCCCGTGGCTCGAGAACTTCTGCAAGACAGGAAGGTGAAGACCACCTGGCCCCCTTCCAGCCCCTCCCTCCCATAAGCAAACCCTTCCTTTGGTACTGGGGGCTCAGAGCAGACTCTGCCCCTCACACCCAGGCTGAGCCGGAAGCCCTTTGTCCCCTTCTCCCCCTGCCCCCCGTGATCCCAGAGTGAAGCACCTCCTGGCCAGCTCCTGCCTGTGTGGGAGCAGTGGGGCAAGCTGCCTGCACCTGGCACACCCGAGTCTGTCTTCACACCTGCAGTGGGTGTCCCCGGGCCCAGACTGCCAACTTCCCAATGTTTATTCATGTTCCAGATGCTGAGCCCCTGTGTCAGGGGCTGGGTTGGAACTAAATACAACAGCCCCCTGGCTCTGCCCTGGATGAGCTAGTGGGGGCTGGTGGTCGTGGCCTAGGGTGGAGCCAGGGCAGGCTTCCAGGAGATGTGCTGGGTGTAGAGGCCAACAGGTGCAAAGGCTCAGGGCACAGGAAATGTGTTCTAGGGTTGATTGTGAGAGAGCCTAATGTGGGGAGGCAGTGCAAGTGGGTTCAGAGCCGTGTGGCCAGCTAGGGGCTTGCTGTGCATGTGGGTGCCAGAGAGTGGGCACAGGGAGAACATCTTGGAAAGGAGATGGAAGCAACCTAGCAAGGGGTTTGGGTGACTGCAGCCCTGGGATCTAAAATTCCTCCCTCCCATCTCCAGTCAAGTCCCCAGGGTCCAGGTGGACACTCAGGTGCACACGGATGCACTAGCACACAGGTCTCATGTACAAGACTTGCAGACTCACCCACTCCCGCCCAGGCTGCCCCGAAGCCGCTTCACCAGGCTCTGCCTCTTTTTCTTTTCCTGAGCAGTGTCCAGCCTGCAGCTGAGCAGTCGAAGCACCTGCCCGGCAGGGCAGCACCGCATGCAGTAGCTCAGGACCACCAGGTCCATGCGGCTGAAGCGCACCCGCTGCAGCACCAGCTCTGGGAGGCCACGCAGGGCCTGCCTCACGAACGCATCCTCCTGCATCTCGTACAGGCAGTACAGCAACTCCAGAGGGTGGTTGAGCTCGTCGTCTTCATCCTCCTCTTCCTCCTCTGGCCTCTCCGAACTGTTGAGCCCTTCGGGCCCCTCAGGCTCCTCTGGCGCCGCTGCCGTGAGGCCCTGGTCCTGCACCCATAGCAAGACTTCCTGCTTCATGCGCTCTGAGACCACGCAGCCAAAGTGGCGCTCTATGTCACGCATTCGCTCGGCGTTCAGTAGCCCGAAGAGGAAGCGCGTGGTGAGCATGAGGTGGCGGCGCATCTCCACCTCCCCACGCAGGAGCGCCCTGACACTGTCGGCCAGCGCCCCGGGGGCCCCCTCCTCCAGCAGGTAGGACAGCGCGGCGAAGAACTCCTGGAAGCTCTGGTCCATGAACTGGTAGGCGACCTCGTTCTCCAGCACGCCGGGAAACTCCTTCTTGCTGAGAAACAGCGTCTGCACGCTGGAACCGCGCAGCTCCAGCCGCTCCAGGTCCTTCTCTGCGAACTGCGCCCTGCGCCCCAGGATGCCCTCGCGGGCCAGGCGGCACAGCTTGCACAGCTCTCCCTGCACCTGGGAACCGTCTGCGGCAGGCGCCGAGCCCAAGACGCTCACGATGAAGAGCAGGTACACGGATGTGGTGGTCTTGGAGGTGCGGGATAGGTCCTGGCGGCGATCAAGCTGCTGGCGCAGCACGGAGCACACGATCCAGCACACGAAGGGCACGAAGCACAGCCCGTACAGGGTCTCGTTCTCCTTCACGAAACGGTAGGCGCGCTCGGCCCTCCACTCGTCCTGGAAGAACTTGTAGAAGTACTTCTTTTTGTCCTTGTCGGAGAACCCGCGCACCTCCGCGCACTGCGGTGAGCGCAGGTGGCCCTGCAGTCTGTCGGGCGCGGTGGCGCGCGTGGTCACCAGCAGGCGGGAGGAGGGCAGCAGCGCCTTGCTCAGCAGCCCACCCAGCACCCGCGCGCCGCCCGCGGCCTCAAAGGCGTCGGTGCAGGGAGCAGCCTCGGTAGGCGGCAGCTCGTCGACCCCGTCCAGGATGAAGAGCAGCCGCTCCGGGTGCGCCAGCATCTGCCGCACAGGCGCACCGCGGTCGGGGCACTGGTCCAGGATTAGGTCGGCCAGGCTGCACGCCCCGGGCCGCTCCAGCACGTCGTGGCACGGCATGAAGAAGGCAAAGTCCACCTGGCCGTGATACAGCTTGCCTGCTGCCCAGTCGTACAGGATCTTCTTGGCCGCCATGGTCTTACCGATGCCCGCCGGGCCCCTCAGCACCACGGTCAGCGGCCGCCCGCCCTCCTGGTCGCGGCCAAATAACCGGTTGAAGGTGTCGGTGTCAGAGCGCCGCGCGCGCGCGGGCTCCGGGCTCCATCCCCGCGCGCCCAGTCCCTCCTCGTGCCCCAGCGCCTCGTCCTCCGGGGCGGCGCTCTCCGGCGCGATGAGCAGCTTGGTGAAGCGCTTGCTGATCTTCACCGAGCGGGCGTTCCTCTCTTTCACCTTGGCGTGCTGCTGCTGCACGTGCTCGCGGTACTTCTTCCTGTAGTCTAGGGGGAACAGGGGCGGCAGGACCGGACAGGCGGGCTGTGCAGCCCACCTTCGGGGCCGCCCTTCCTCCGCCCGGCCTTCCCAGCACCCGCTCCTCCTGGAACCAGCTGCCCAGACTCCCCCGGGTGGCCTGGGTCGGCTCGGGGCCCCGCACCCCACGAGGGGACGGACCTACCTGACACGGAGAGCAGCGGCGAGGGGCTGGGGCCGAGCCCTGCAAGGGAGAGGAGCGCTGAGGCCCCGCCGTGCGCGCGGGGGCCGAGGCCGCGCCCAGGAGCGCCCAGGATGCAGCCCCAGGGCCCCGCGAGAGGAGGATGGCCCCGGAATCTGCCCAGGCGGGAAGGGAAGGCGGTGCGGGGACCCCGGCGACTGCCCCCCACCACCCGCCGCTCACGCTGCAGCCGCTGCTCCTTGAGGCGCGCAGCCACGTCGCGAACGTCCGACCTCTTCAGGGCCTTCCGGGCCACGTCCAGCGCGGGCTCCGGCCCGTAGAACTCGGCCAGCCGCTCGACGAGGTCCACGGCGTCCGCATGCTCCAGACGCCCCCACGGGATGCCGCGGCCGTCCGCCGGCGCGTCCCGCAGCTTGTGGCGGAAGCGCTTCAGCTGCCCCTGGCTCAGGTCCTCGAGCGCGGCCAGGAGCAGCTCGCGCGCCGCGGCGTCGCGGCGCTCCCTGCTGGGGGCCGGGGGGTTCAGGCGCACGCCGGCCCCCCCAGACGGCCCCAGGCCAGCGCCTCGAGGAAAGGGCGCCTCAGACGACTGCCCGACCCTACCCCCGGGGTCCCTGCCTCTCTCCATGAGTCAGGCTCTGCCACCAGTTGCCCTGGTGGTGAAGGGGGCTCTAGTTCCCAGGCCGGGGTCCCCCGTCCCCCACCCCCACCACTCCTTCCACACACCCTGCAAGGCCAGGGCGAACCCTGGACAGCCAGCAAGGCCTCGCCCAGGCCTAGTCCTCTTTCCCTCCCACCCTTCCTGGGCGCCTGGAGCAGAGTGAGGCCCCTGAGGGGAAGACATCAAGAGGGCCTGCCTGGCCCACCACGCTTCTGCCCGAATCCCCAGCCCACACTAGTGCAGTGTCTGCTCCCAGGGGGCACGGGTCTGAATTCAGGGGGGCTCTGTGCTGAATGGACAGCCTCACATGCCCCCTGTGGGGAGGGAGGCCCTAGAATCCTGAGCCTGAAGGACAGCAGGGGAAGGATGGGGGGCATGCAAAGCCCCAGGGAGTAGGCAGGGTGAGGGGGAGCCCAAACCCTGCAGCCCTGAAGCCTGTCAGGCCCAGGTGACCAGGACTCACCTGGAACCGGGGGCCTCTGGCTCGTCCATGGAGTCCTGACCCTGGGCCCAGCACAGGAATCAGAGCACTGACCCCTTCCCAAGCCCGCCTGGAGCCAAGTCCAAGGGAGGTTGTCAAGGCCCAGCCATGCCCGGCCCGGTCCCGACACAGCCACCACACTCCCAAGCTCAGACCCCGGCACGCTTGCACACCCACTCTTTAAGAGCTTGGCTTGGTGACCTTTGATTTTCTGTTGACTCCTTTATTTGGTTAAGGTTCCCTGAGAACTCAAGGGTGTGGCTAGAGGCACAGCTGTGGGCAGGTAACGTCTGTGGAGAGGTGTGGAGGAGGGGCTGACCTGGAACTGGCCTGAAGTCTCCAGGCATCAAGAGGGCGCGATCTGCAGACATGGCGAGGAAGGCTTCCTAAGAAAGGGGCACGCCGGGAACAAGAGGGAAGGCGTGGTGACGGCAGCACAAGAAGCACTGCCCCCCTGAGGCGGGCACAGGCTCCAGGCTTCTTGAACTCTGGCCTGGGCAACGGATGGAAGCAGCTTTGGACATGGAAAGTGAATGTGTGCGACTGCCCAGGGGCCACAAGAGGCCCAACGGATGTGCATTCTGTCGAGCGTATTGTGTGACCCTATGTGAACGTGGGCATGGCTGTATGCGCCGGGCGTGCGCGCTGAATGTGAGTGCGTGGTGTGCATGTGCCCACCCAGCTTGTGGTGCCAGGCTCCAGGCATTCACTTCTGAGCTCTGACATGTCTCCATGTGTCTCCTAGGTGGTCACTTTGCCTTGCAAAGTTCCCTGTGCAGAATCCCAGCTCCGAGGAGCTGAGTCGGGGCCTGGGACGTGTGCAACTTCCCTGAAGCCCCTGGAGCCAGGACTCGCAGCGTCAGCGTGCCCGGCGCCTGCTCCCTGGGCCCATGCCCCTGTGTCCTGGTCACTGCACTCACTCCCCTTGGGGCAGCAGAGGCAGGACCAGCTGTACTTACACAAAGGGCATCCCCTCGTCTTGAGCCTACAGTGAGGCCCGTCCCTGCAGCCTGGCCCAGGGTGACATGGCTTCGTGCGTGGCAGGTGTGCGCTCTCTCTCCCTGAGTCTCCTCCTCTCAGGCGCTCTTGCTCAGTGGCAGTGGCTCAGGTGCACAGGTTCTTCAGGACTCTGAAGCAATGACTTCCAGGGTTGCCAACAACGCCCTGATTCTAACCCTAATCCACCCAGTTCGGATCCTATTTCGCCAGCACTGGTGAGATTTCCTTGAAATGCTCTTTCCCTGTTATCCGAGGACACTGAGAGCTGCAGAAAGGCGTCTGCTCCTGCTAGCTCTGCAGGATGGGGAAGGGTCATGAGGCCTGTTATTTGGGAATGCCAAGGTCATGACCTCCCCATCTCCATTAGACGGACCCCACCTTGAGTGGACTCTGTGCTTCACAAGCTAGCATCTGCTGATAACAGCCCCTGAAGGGGATGGATAAAAGGAGCCACATTTCTGGGAACCCTTGGCCATGGGTGCAACGAGGGGCAGTGGAAGCATGAGGATGTGGACAGGGGCCTGTGAGCAGAGAGGGACCTGATGGTGAAGCATGGCTGGGGGTGGGAGAAGGCCAAGGAGATGGGGAGGGGAGAGAAAGGAGTGAGCAGAACAGAAAGAGGACATAAGCGAAGGAAAGAGCGGGGAGCCAGCTGGGTGGCAGTGGCAGCTCAGTCTAGATTTGTATCACCACAAGGTTTACCTTCTGAGCAGAGCCACTTCCAAAGAACACCTTTAAAAAATAATTTAGACTTTGTGTTGAATTTCTTCAAAGAACTTCCCCACACATATGCAAACACAGGCACAGGGCTTTGCGCAGCAAAACGTCATGAAAGTCTTCTTTGATCATTTCTTCCTTACTCCCAAGTTTTCCCCTCACGGCAGCAGGTGACGTGGCCTCCTGGACCTCTCTCTCCACCTATGCCCCACCATCTTAGTGCTCCTACCTTTGAAAAATGTGGTTCTTGGCCACTTCAAGTCTCCTTTCCCTAGTCTGACTGCTCGTTTTTAAACCGAGAGAAAGAACCATTTGAAGCCTCTACAAACCTATTTTTGGAGAAGTGGATAAGAAGAGGTCAAAATGGACCTATAGCTGATCCAGCCTACTGTGTTAACAAATTAGATAATCTAGATGGAATGGATATATTCCTAGAAAAACACAAACCATCAAAACTGACTCAAGAAGAAATTGAAAACTGGAATAGATCTTTAACAAGAGGCTGAATTAGTAATCAAAAAACTTACCACAATGAAAAGCCCAGGCCCAGAGAGCATCACTGGTGAATTCTACCAAATATTTAAGGAGAAGTTAATATCAACCCTTCACAAATGCTTACAAAAAATATAAAGGAAAGGAACATTTTCCAACTAATTCTATGATACCAACACCAGGCAAAGATACAACAAGAAAACTACAAACTAATATTCCTTATGATTATAGAACTAAAAAATCCCTAACAAAATACCAGCAGACAGACTCCTCCAACATATGAAAATAACATACACACCATGACTAAGTGGGGTTTCTCCCAGAAATGCAAGGTTAGTTTGCCAATTAAAATCAACTAACGGGGAATGGGTGTAGTTCAGTGGTTTGAGTGCCTGATTCCCGCGTATAAGGTCCCAGGTTCAATTCCCAGTACCTCCTAAAAATAAATCATCTCATGTAACATATCATATTAATAAAATAAGGGATAAAAACAACATGAACCATTGATGCAGAAAAAGTATTTCATAAAATCCAACCCCCTTTCATGATTTAAAACACTCAATAAACTAGGAATAGAAGGGAATTTCTATTCTTCAGCAACAGCTAACATCAAATTTAATGGTGAATGATTGAATGTTTTTCCCTTAAGACCAGGAACAAGACAAAAATATTAGCTCTTGCCACCTCACTTCTATTCAACATTGCACTGAAGTCTCAAGCAAGAAGATGAAATAGGCATCCAGATTGGAAAGGAAGAAGTAAAACTATCTCTGTCTGCAGATGAGATATTTTATACAGAAACTCCTGAAGAATCTACTAAAAAGGCTATTAAAAAGATCAGGAAACTGTCAGGATACAAGATCAATATACAAAAATCTATTTCTATACACTAGCAATGAGCAATCTGAAAATAAAATTAAGAAAATAATTCTATTTATAATGACTTAAAAAAGAATAGAATTCTTAGGAATACTTTTGACAAAAGAAGTGCAAGACTAGCATGCTGAAAACCACAAAACATTGTTGAGAGAAATTAGAGAAGCGCTAAATAGATGGAAGGATCGCCCATGTTCATGGATCAGAAGACTTAAAATTGTTAAGATGGCACTGCTCCCCCAAACTGACCAACAGATTCTTCACCATCCCTACCAAAATCCCAGCTGACATTTTTGCAGAAATGGGCAAGCATAACCTAAAACATGTATGGTATTGCAAGAAAGCCGAAAGCAGCAGAACAATCATGAAAATGACAGAGTTGGATGATTCACACTTACCAGTCTTAAAACTTAACAAAAGATGTGATAATAAAAACAGTTGGTTCTGGTATAAGGACAGACATATAGACCAATGGAATAGAATTGAGAACCCAGAAATAATTTATACATCTATAGTAAATAGGTTTGTTTTTTTTTGTTTTGTTTTGTTTTTTAATTTGGTAGATTGGTTTTTGACAAAGTCACAAAGTCAATTTGATGGGGGGGGGCAGTCTTTTCAACAGTTGGTGCTGGGAAAACTGAAAATCAGCATACAAAAGAATGAAGTTGGACCCCTACTTTATACCATAAAAAAAAAATTTAACTCAAAATGAATCATGGACCTAATTGTAAGAGCTAAAACTAAAAAGAACTCTTAGAAGAAAACATAAGAGTAACTCTTTGTGACTTTGGGTTGGGCAGTGGTTTCTTAGATACTACACCAAAATCACAAATGACAAAATAAAAAAGTAGATAAATTGGACTACATCAAAATTAAAAAGTTTTGTTTTGCAAATAATACCATTAAGAAAGTGAAAAGATAATGCACAGAATGGGAGAAAATATTTGCAAGTCATATACCTGATAAAGAACTTATATCCAAAATATATAAAGAACTCTTAGAACTCAATAAAAAAAAGACAAATTACCCAATTTAAAAATGGGCATAGAAGGTATATACAATTGGCCAATAAGCACATGAAAAGATGCTAACATCATTAGTAATTAAGTAAATGCAAATAAAGCCCATAATGTGATACCACTTTACACATATTAGAATGGCTATAATCAAAGACAGACACAGGGGAAGCACAGAGAAATTGAGAGGCGATGAATTTTTTGTTTGTCTGCTTTTTGTTTATTATTATTATTGAAATAATGAAAATGCTCTAATAATGATTGAAGTGATGAATGCACAACTGTGTGATTATGCCAAATACCATTGATTGTACACTTTGGATGGACTGTATGCTTTACTAATATGTATCAATAAAGTTGATTTGTTAAAAAAAAAGACAGAAAATAACAAGTGTTGGTGAGGATGTGGATAAATTAGAATCCTTGCACATTGCTGGTGGAACTGTAAAATGATGCAGCGATTTTGGAAAACAGTCTGACAGCTCCTCAAAATGTTAAACATGGAGTTACCACATGACCCAGCAATCCATTCCTAGACATATGTCCAAGAGAAACGGCATACGTCCGCACGAAAACTTCTACAGAATATTCAAAGCAGCATTGTTCATAATAGCCAAAAAAGTGGAAAGAAATGCCCATCAACTGATGAACAGATAAACACATTGTGGCATATCCACACAACAAGAAATTATTCATCCCCCAAAAGGAGAAGGATGGATGCAAGCCACAACATGGATGAAACTCAACACCAGTGTGCTGAGAGAAAGAAGCCGGTCCCCCAAAGCCGTCCGGAACAGCAGGTCCAGGGAGGTCGAGAGTGGGTGGTGGTGGCCAGGCCTGGGGATGGAGGGGTGGCTGGGGAGGGAGGGATGTTTTTTGGTGGTGATGGTTTTGCAGAGCTCTGTGAATATATTAAAAACATTGATTGAACACTTTAAATGTGTGGATTTCATGATTTATGAATTATATTTCAATAGATATGTTTTTAAAAGTTACTTCCAGCTTCGTGAGGGAGTTCTCCAAGCAGCCTTAATTTGGCGGACGCAGCCTGTGGTGGGCGAGTCTGGTTCTCCGTCTGGTGCCCGGTGGCGGCCGCGCTGTAAGCTCGGCTGCTGGGACGGGACGATAGGAGGGGCTTCAACCAGAAGCAGCGCCGGCGTCTTCCAGGGCTGGTCCCTGCCACCACCAGCCAGGGGCACGAGGGGACGCCGGGGAGGCGGGGGCTGTGAGCGCACGCACAGCCTGGGCCAGAGCGCCCCAGGGTGGGCCCAGCTGTGGGGTGCTGGCCGCCGGGCTCTGCCTTTGCACTCTGCCCACCCCACACACACCAGGGACCGTCGTGGCTCAGGGGTGTTTACTGTGCATCAGGTCCCAGCAGCAGGGGCCTTGGCTCAGGTGTGTGAGATTATTTCAGCTCAAGGTTATGGAATTTAGGTCCATAATCCCCCAGTAAATCCAAACAGCCTTGAGAGCCAGGAAAGCCGCAGTGGCATCTAGAAACCATCAGCTCAGCTCCGGAAACCCCAACGCAACAACAGGGCTGCGTGAGCCGTCAGCGTCGTCAAAGGGCACGTTTTTCTGGAAGGAAGCCTCGGGCATCTGCCACTCTGCCCAAGTTCTATACCCAGGGCAGTGGCTGCAGGCCCGCCCCGCCCTCTCTGCGGTGCCCTCACTGCCAGCTGCACCGGCCACTCTCTGTGTCTGGCCTCGCCCCACGGCCCCTCCACACGCTCCCCTGCTGGGCCCAGCCCCTCACGCCCTCAGCTTCCCCCATGCCAACAGCCCAGCTCAGTCACCACCACCCCCAGAGCTGGGACCGCATGTGGCAAGCCCTGCCGGCTGCCCACCCAAGACCCACGCCCCCTTCCTCCTCTCCAGCAGAGGCCCAGCTGTGTCTGTATGTGCCTCCCTAAAATGTGATTTCCCAGGGGGTGGCTGTGGGATGGCTCTTGGCCAATGAGAGGGACGAGGCAGCCTGGTGGGTGGACAGGAAAAGGCTCTTGGCTTTGGCCTCGCTCCCCTCTGCCCTGCTAGGACGTGGACGCCAGCTGGGGAAGGACCCGCTCGCTGAGGCTGCAGGCAGGGAGGCCCTAGGCTCCATTCCGAAGCTGCTTCCTCCAGCAAGGCCTGTGGGATCCCCCTGGCCCCTTTCTCCAGCGAGGACACACTGCTCTGTGATGCCTGCGTGGCTGACTCTCGGGTCCTTGGACGCTAACTACTAAGAGGCCAGGAAAGCAGCCAAAGACAGAAAAGTTTAAACTGGTTCAAAAATAAGACAAAGAAAGTCAATGTCTCCATAATCTGATTAATTATTAGCTCAAGTGCTCTCCGCAGATGAGTGGAGAAAACAAGGTGCCTCTCAGTTTGGCTCCTGGCAGGACCTTGAGAGATGAGAGCCCACCCCGGGTTGGGCAAGGTCCACAGCGTCTTATCAGGCTTGTGGCTGCCGCTGACCCTTGCCACCTTCTGAGAACAGGGGTCTGCTGGGCGTGCACCTCACGCCAGCCTCCGTCTGAGCCGACGGGAACTGAAACCCCGGCTGAGTTAATCATTGCCTGGCTGGCGGCCAGGGGTGCACCCTCCACCCTGCCCAGGGCTTCCTGGGCTTTGGCCCCAGCACCTGACCCCAGGCAAGGCGGCTGGGCTTGGGGGTGGGTCAGGGCCAGACCCTGCCTTGGTTGCCACGCCAGGCCCGTGGGAGGTGGTGGGATGCCCCAGGTGGCGGTACCTGAGGACACAGGGCTGAGCAACGTGAGCAAAAGCCCCTGCTTGCAAGGAGCTGGTGGACGGGGAGTAAACGTGGGAATAAGTGAGTCCCTGTGGTCGGACAGCGCCAGTGCCAAGGGCAAGGCAGAGCAGAGCAGATGCCGGGAGAGGGGTGACCAGGTGCACTTAGGACAGGTTTGCAGTGGGGCAGAGCTGCATCCTGGGACGACAGAAGTTCAGGGCAAAGGTCTGCTAGGGACAGTCCTGGAATGTTGGGTGGCGAGGAGGGGGAGCATGGGCAGGCACTGAGCCTGGGGTGATTGTGCGGCAGAGGCCAGGTGGCCTGCGCCTCCCGTCCCCACCTCCGTGCCCCGCACGCACCCTCTGCTGGCAGCTTGCCTCCCCTCTCCACCTCGCCGAGCACCACGCCTGTCGCTCCGAGTCTGCCCCTGTGCATCCGCCGGGCCCTGGACCCCTCCGCGCTGGGGCTCTCCTGCCGCCGCCCACCTCATTGTGGCAACCTGCGGAGTCCCTACCACGGAGGAGCCTCGCCTTGCCACCCGTTTCTGCAGCCTGCATTTTCTGCCTGCCATTCCTCTGCCTTAAACCCGCCCTCAGCTTCGCCTCCACTCCCCACCAACCGAAACTGCTCCTATCGGTCCTCCCCAACCTCCGAGGTGCCAAGTCCAAGGGTCGGCCCTCAGCTCCCTTTCACCTGCTGTGGCCTCTCCCCTACCCCTGCGGGACCTCCTGTCTCTGCCCCTTCTCCCCTCAGTCTTTGACCCACCGTGTCCCTGCACACACTCTGTGGACCTGTCAGACTCACGATTTCAAATGCCACCAGTGCCAGGAAGACACCCCAGCCTCCCCTCACGTCCTTCTCAGGTGTGCAATTGCCTGCCCGGAAGCTCCGCCTGCACGCCTTGAACCCAAGTGATTCCTGGTCTTTCTACCCTAAATATGCTTCACCTGCAGCTGTCCCCATCCCAGGTGTTAGCAACTCAGTCCTTCCAGTTGCTTGGGCCAAAAATTCTGGAGTCATCTTTGACTTTTCTCTCTTTCATGCCCCAAACCCAACCTGTCGTGAAATTCTACTGGACCCGTCCGCAATGCCTGTCCAGGGTCCTGCCCCTCTCAGCAGCACCACAGCTACTGCGCTGGTCCAAGCTCGTCTCTCGCTTGTCTCACCTGGATTCTCCCAGTGGCCTTCTGCAGGCGCCTTGGACTCTAACTCAGCAAGCAGTCTCGTAAAAACAGACATCAGGTCGTTTCCCTTTTCTGTTCATCCTCCTCTGATGGGTTGTTTTAAAAAACATAAACAGGGGAGCAAATTTGGCTCAAGCAGTTGAGTGCCTCCTTCCCACATGGGAGGTCCCGGGTTTGGTCCCCAGTGCGTCCTAAAAACAAATAAACAAACAAGCAAACAAGAGAAGAACCTACTCGGGAGCTCACCTCAGTGGTTGAGCGCCAGCTTCCCACATACAAGATCTGGGGCTCAACCCCCGGCCCTGGTACCATAAAAAATATAAAATAGAACAGAACAGAATAGAATAGAATAGAATAGAATAGAACAGAACAGAATAGAATAGAATAGAATAGAATAGAATAGAATAGAATAGAATAGAATAGAATAGAATAGGAGTATATAAAACACATTGCTTATTTATTATTTTAATATTTTTCAACAAATCCTTTTTATTGATACATATTAATAAAGCACACAATTTATCCAAAGTGTACAATCAATGGTATTTGGTGTAATCATATAGTTGTGCATTCTTCAGTCATTAGAACATTTTCATTATTTCAATAATAATAATAGACAAAAAACAGACAAACAAGAAAATTCTTCACCTCTCAATCTCTCTATGCTTCCCCTGCTGTACATAGCTGCTATTTCTGGCTATTCTTGCACAATTGTTTATTTATTTTTTAAGCAGTTTTATTGAGATAGATTCACATACCATATGATCTAGCCAAAGTATATAATCAATGGCTTTTAGAATAATCACAAGGTTGTGCTTTCATCACCACAAAAAAATTTAGAACAATTTCATTATTCCAAAGAGAAAAACTAAGATTTTTAATTGAGGTATAACCCACACAGAAATCATAAGTGCACAGATCAATGAATTGTCACAAAACGACCACCTGGTGACCACCACCAGGTCAAGGAGCAGACCCGACCCACCCCCCCCAAAGGCAACCACCATCCTGACTTCTCACCTGTGGATGTCCGTTGCCAGCTTTGACTGACGGATGGGTGGAATCCCACAGTGTGCATCCTGTTAGATCTGGCTTCTTTCTTTCAACGTTAAGACTTAGGAGACTCATCCTGGTTGCTCCAGGTCTTGCTGTCTAAATGTGACACAATTTATTTATCTAGTCTGCTTCAATGGGCATCTTCCAGTCTTAGCCACTATGCTGCTGTGACTGCTCTTGACCATGTCCTTTGGTGAATTATGTATGCCTTTCTCCCAATTACGTGTACTCTGCACTAGGTGCAGAATTGCTACGTCACTGGGCGTGCACGTTTCAGCTTTCGTAGTCATCGCCGCTGACCCCCACGGCGTTGTGCCACTTTACACTCCACATCCTCCCCCATGCTTGTTAGCGCCAGTCTTTCCAGTTCCAGCCCCTCTGGTCTGAGTAGTGGTAGCTCATTGTGCTTTTATTTTATTTTTTCCTAATGACAAAACAGGTTTATCTCCTTTTTACATGTTTATTGGCCATTTGGATATCTTATTCTGTGAAGCGTCTGACCGAGGTTCTTGCCTATTTCCTATCACGTTGCCTGCCTATATTTCTTACTGATCTGTAGGAGTGAGTCCTTTGTCTTTATTATGTGTTGCAAATATTGTCTCTTCCTGCTTTAGTTTGCCAAAGCTGCCGATGCAAAATACCAGAAATGTACTGCCTTTGACAATGGGGATTTATTGGGGTAAAAACTTACAGTTCCAAGGCTGTGAAAATGTCCAAATCAAAGCATCATCACAGATGCTTTCTCACCAGAGGTCAGCTGCTGGTTGGATCCTGGGCTCCTGCCATGTGGCAAGACAAAATGGCGGCTCTCCATCTGGCCGCTCTTCTCCAGACCACGCAGAGCTCAGTAGTGGGTGGTCAAGCACACAGCAGGGCTCCACTCTTTGGCTTTGAGCTGCTCCGTGGGCCTAGCCTCTCGGGAACTCTTTCCGTGCCTCTGTTCTCTGCTGACTTAGAGCATACACAGCCTCCAGCCTATGGGACTGTTCTCAGACTCTCAAGGCTTCCTTGCCTTTCAGCGACTGCAGACGATCCTCTCTCTCACATGGCAGGGTCAAAATGGCAGCTGTCTTCTCTGTGTTTCTGCTTTCAATTCTCTGCTTATATAAGACCCTAGCAAGAGGGTGGAGACATAACCTGGGTCACGGCTCACTGATGTAGTCCAATTGAAGATCCCAAATTGATCTAATCAAATGTGATCTAATTAAAGGTCCCTTAACTGAATCTAATCGAGAGGCCCCATCTGCTCTGCATTTGTAGGCACAGGAATGGGATAGTGTAAGAACATAATTTTATGGGGTCCACAAAACACAAACCAAGACACCTGGGATTTGTGTTTTCACTGTCTTAATGGAGTCTTTTGATAAAGAGATGTTTCTAGTTTTAAGCAGTTTATCAGTCTTTTCCCTTTGTGTTTTGTTTAAGAACTCTTTCCCTACCCCAAGGTCATGGTGATATTCTTTTACATTATTTTCTAACAGATTTATTGCTTTACCATTCACAGTGAGATTTCCTGTCCACCTGTAATCAAGTTTAGCCTATGGTATGAGGTGGGCATTAAGAATCCATTTATTGGGGGATTGTAGGAAGATGGCAGAGGAGAAAGCCCAGGAATCAGTCCCTCCACCAAGGCAAATATTGAACTGGCGGGAACTATCCAAATAAACTATTCTGGAACTCTGGTGTCCAGGGGAACACTGTGAAATATTCAGGGAACAGTTGGAGGAAGTGGCTGGTAAATTGTGTAGATTTCAGTGAATTTCACCATCCATGCGGCAGCTACCATCCTCCACCCCCCAGCCACGTGGCAGGCAGCAGTGGGGGCATAGTTCGGGCTCCTGGTACAGCTTGCTAGTGCCAGGGTGGGCTGTAAGGCCCTAGTCCTCCAAATTAAATGTGGGGGTGTAGGATCACGGATCCTGCTTTGGATCAGTTACTTCAGGTCCCTGGGGGTGTTGCCTCTGGGGGGGGTGTGCATTGTTCCAACACCCTCAGGGCAAAGCAGCAAAGAAGACTTAGGGAGGCAGTACCTTTTCTTTTCTTTTGTTTCTTTTTTTGATTTAACTGAACAACTAGAGAAGCTAGAAAAAGACCAGCAAACCAATCCCAAAGCAGAAGGAAAGAAATAAGAAAGATTAGAGCAGAAATAAATGAAAATGAGAACAGAAAAACAATAGAGAAAATCAACAAAACCAAAAGCTGGTTCTTTGAGAAGATCAGTAAAATTGGCAAACCTCTCGCTAGACTAACAAAGAAAATAGAGAGAAGATGCAAATAAATACAATCAGAAATGAAAGGGGGGAAGTTACAAATGACCTCACAGAAATAAAAAGAATCATAAGAGGATATTATGAGAAACTATATGCCGACAAACTAGACAACCTAGATGAAATGGGCAAATTCCTAGAAATGCACAAACAAGCTACAGTGATACTACAAGAAATACAAGAACTTAACAAACCAATCACATTTAAGGAGATTGAATCTGTCATCAAAAATCTCCCAGCAAAGAAAAGTCCAGGACCAGATGGCTCAACAGGTGAATTCTACCAAGCATTTTGAAAAGAATTAACACCAATCCTGTTTAAACTCTTCCAAAAAATTGAAGAGGAGGGAAAATTACCCAACACATTTTATGAAGCCAACATCACTCTAATACCAAAGCCAGATAAAGATTCCACAAGAAAAGAAAATTACAGACCAATCTCTCTCATGAACATAGATTAAAAAATTCTCAAAAAAATACTTGCAAATCGAATCCAACAGCATATCAAAAGGCTTATACATCACGACCAAGTTGTATTTATTCCTGGTATGCAAGGCTGGTTCAACATAAGAAAATCAATCAATGTAATACACCACATTAACAAATTGAAGGAAAAAAAAACACATGATCCTCTCAGTTGATGCAGAAAAGACATTTGGCAAAATCCAGCATCCTTTATTGATAAAAAACAATTTGAAAGATAGGAGTAGAAGGAAAATTCCTCAATATGATAAAAGGCATATATGAAAAACCCACAGCCAACATCGTACTCAATGGGGAAAGGTTGAAAGCTTTCCCTCTAAGATTGGGAACAAGACAAGAGTGTCCAGTGTCACCACTGTTACTCAACATTGTACTAGAAGTTCTAGCTAGAGCAATTATATAAGAAAAAAAGTTAAAGACATTCAAATAGGAAAAAAGGAAGTAAAACTCTCACTATTTGTGGATGACATGATCCTATATTTAGAAAATTTTGAAATATCTACCACAAAGCTACTTGAGCTAATAAATGAATTCAGCAAAGTGGCAAGACACTTTTTTGCACTAACATGCAAAAATCAGTAATGATTTTGTACACTAGTACTGAACAATCTGAGGAGGAAATCTGGGGGAAAATTCCATTTACAATAGCAACAAAATGACTCAAATACCTAGGAATCAATTTAACCAAAGAAGCACAGGCCCTATATTCAGAAAACTACAAAATAATGCTAAAAGAAATAAAAGACGACCTAAACAAATGGAAAGACATTCTGTTTCATGGATTGGAAGACTAAATATCATGAAGATATCAATCCTACCCAAACTGATTTATAGATTCAATGCAATACCAATCAAAATTCCAACAGTCTACTTTAAAGAAATAGAAAAGGCAATTACCAAATTCATTTGGAAGGGAAAACGCACCCAAATAGCCAAAAGCATTCTAAAAAAGAAGAGCGACATGGGAGGAATTTCACTGCCTGACTTTCAACCATATTACAAAGCTACAGTGGTCAAAACAGCACGGTACTGGCATAAAGATAGACACATCAATCAGTGAAATAGAATTGAGAGTCCAGAAATAAACCCTCACCTATACGGTCAACTGGTTTTTGACAAACCTGCCAAGCCCATGTTAATGGGACAAAACAGTCTCTTCAACAAATGGTGCTGGGGCAACTGGATATCTATAACCAAAAGAATGAAAGAGGACCCTTATCTCACTCCCTATACAATAATCAACTCAAAATGGGTCAAAGACCTAAACATAAAATCCAGGACCATAAAACTACTAGAAGAAAATGTAGGGAAACATCTTAAAGAACTTTTGGTGTAATCTAAGCATCTTTTAAAATATATATATAAAAAAAAGAACTTATGGGGCAAGGGGATGTGGCTCAACTGACTGAGCTCCTGCCTACCACATGGGAGGTCCTTGGTTCGGTTCCTGGTGCCTCCTAAGGAGCACAGCAAGCTGGTGTGATGGGCAGGTGTGGCAAAATGATGCAACAGAAACGCAAGAAGAAAAACATAATGAGAGACACAACAAAGCAGGGAATGGAGGTGGCTCAAGCGATTAGGTGCTTCCCTCCCACATCAGAGGTCCCGGGTTCAGTTCCCAGTGACTCCTAAAGAAACAAAGAAGACGAACAGACTCAGCGAGTGCAAACAACAAGGGGGTGGGGGTAAATAAATAAATAAATAACTTATGGAAAGTGTTGGTTTCTTGGACCTTACACCCAAAGCACGTGCAACAAAAGAAAAAGTAGAAAAATGGGACCTCCTCAAAACTAAACACTTTTGCACCTCACAGGACTTTGTCAAAAGGGTGAAAAGGCAGCCAACTCAATGGGAGAAAGTATTTGGAAATCACATGCCCGTTCAGGGTTTACTATCCAGGATATATAAAGAGATGTTACAACTCAACAATAGAAAGGCAAATGACCCGATCAAAAAATGGGCGAAAGACTTGAATAGACATTTTTCCAAAGAAGAAATACAAATGGTAAAGAAACACATGAAAAAATGTTCAACATCACTAATTATTAGGGAAATGCAAATCAAAACTACAATGAGATATCATTTCACACCTATCAGAATGGCCACTATTAAAAAGACAGAGAACTACAAGTGTTGGAGAGGATGTGGAGAGATAGGAACACTTCTTCACTGTTGGTGGGAATGCAGAATGTACAGCCACTGTGGAGGGCTGTTTGGCAGTTCCTAAAGAAGTTGAATATAGACTTGCCACGTGACCCTGCAATACCACTACTGGGTATATACCCAGAAGAACTGAGAGCAGTGACATGAACAGACATCTGCACACCGATGTTCATAGCAACATTATTCACCATTGTCAAAAGGTGGAAACAACCCAGGTGTCCATCAACAGATGAATGGATAAACAAACTGTGATCTATTTACACGATGGAATATTATGCAGCTTTAAGAAGAAATGAAGTCGTAAAGCATATGACAGCATGGATGAACCTGGAGGACATTATGTTGAGTGAAGCAAGCCAGACACAAAAGGACAAATACTGTATGAATGCGTTACTATGAACCAAATATATTGTGTAACATATTGTTTGATTAAAAAAAAAATTTATATGTATCCATTACTTTTTTTTTTTTTAAGATTTATTTATTTTATTTATTTATCCCCCCCTTGCTGCTTGTGCTGCTGTGTCCATTCGCTGCGTGTCTTCTCTGTGTCTGCTTATCTCCCCCTTGCTGTGAGGTCTTGCCACACCAGCCCACGGCGCCACGCAAGCCGGCCTGCCCTCACAAGGAGGCGCCGGGAAGC
>JAQZBX010021026.1:6346-20027 GCA_029593785.1 Cabassous unicinctus
TCCCCCCGCTGCTGCTTGTGCTTGCTGTGTCCATTTGCTGTGTGTTTTTCTGTGTCTGCTTGTCTCCCTTTGTTGGGTCGTTCTGCTGCATCAGCTCACCGCACCGCACGGGCTGGCTTGCCTTCACCAGAAGGCCCCGGGAATCGAACCCGGGGCCTCCCATATGGTAAACGGGAGCCCTATCGATTGAGCCACATCCGCCTCCCTGTATTAATCTTTAAATGAACATTTGAATTTCTTTTGAGGAAATTAAAAAAAAATGAAACAGAGTCTGGTTATCTACAGCCTAGTGTAGAAGTGAGTGGTTTTCCTTTTAGTAAATTAGGTGAAAATTGACCATTTCCACTAGGGCCATCCAATCCCCTCAAATTATTTGCGTACTCTACCTCAGATTTATCGACCCTCTAAGCAACATCAAACATGTAATAATAAAGGGCTATTCTAATTTGTATTAAAATATATTAAAACAAAACATTTTTTTTTTTTTAACAGGAGAATTTTGGTTAGGACTGAAAAAGATTTTTTACATTGTAAATCAGAAAAATACAAATTTTATGCTTTATGTGGCTTTGGAATCCGAAGATGACACATTAGCTTACGCATCATATGATAATTTTTGGCTAGAGGATGAAACAAGATTTTTTAAAATGCATTTGGGACGATATTCAGGAAATGCTGGTAAGTTTTTTTAATTTGTAAAATTATCCAAAAGATTTAAGTACAATTGACTCAGTATTAGGTGAGATAAAAATAATACATTTCTTATGGTACATGACACATGACTGATAACAGAGTACATAAGGAATGAGACAACTGGCCAAGTCTTGTGGTTTGAAACTCTGCTATGAATATTGTACCATCTCATGATTTTGAGGTGTTTTAGACTCTTAAAAAATTACCACACTTAATTTCAGTTGAGTTTTTGAATAGAGAGGCTGTGAGGTAGGCTGAGAAGGTATTAGTCACATCTTCAAGTTGAGAGAGGAAAACATTTAGGATTTAGGAATGTTAGAGCTGATGGCCATTCTTCTCACTTACAGGTAACGAAACCTGAAAGACTAAGTGACTAGCCCAAGATTCCCAGCCCTTCACATCCGAGCCAGGACAGGAATCCAGCTGGACAGAACTAGTTTAGTGCTCTTCTCACTACACCTTGGTGCACTTTCTTGTTAAAATTTCAAAATACTCGATGTTATATAGTGATGCTGAAATGTTAAAGGCACTCGAGTTATGAAATGCTACATTAGGCTCTTATGTTTTTGTTGATCGTGGTACTTGTTCTTTATGTAAATTCAATATTAGAAATCCAAAATTGAGTGAGACATGTTCCCAGCTCTCCAGCTGATCAAGGAGTACAGGGGGAGATAGACCAAACTGAAGACCTAGAATTCTGAAACAGCTCTGGGGGTTAAGAAGGATAGAATGATTCCAACCGGCTGCACACACAAAAGCTTCATAGAAGGGTAGTTTTCAACACGGGGTTAATGTTAGGTTCAACCTGGGAAGCTTTTGGAAAGTACTCCTGGAGACTCTGAGGCAGTCAGTTTGGGCTCAGGTGTCCCGCATTCTCCAGATGGCTCTGTTGGCTCCATTTCAGGTGAGAACCATTGAGCTGGAGTTGGAGGAATGGATCGGCTTTTGGCAGTGAAGGTTGGCACAGGTTGCGGATTGAGTCAAAGCGGGAAGGGAGGAAAATTACAGGGCATGGAGAGTTGTCTGGTATGCTTGGAATCTCTGACATCTGAGGGGGTTTAGGATGGGGATATTAGGTGAAAGTTTGAAATTCAAATCCTGATACATAGGGAAAATTTTAGAGAGTTACAATATACACTTTTCAATGATTCATCTCTAAGTCTGAAGAACTATCTAAATACAGAGCATACTATGTTAGGAAAAGTTCGAGTGGGGGTTCTCTAAAAGACAGCTAGGATCTAATTAGGGCTTACAATTTCAAATGGCAAGAGTTTTTTTTTATTACAAAAGTCTCCAGTGCTGCTATGCCCTGTTCTGCATTTTCCCTACAATGTTAAGTAACTTTCAACTGTTGATCACAAAATTTGATGAAAATAACTAAAGTAAAAGGAGTCAGTGGAATGTAAAGATAGAAACATAGATAAAACCAGGATCACGTGTGGTAGCGGAGGGCCACAGATTTGCTTTTGAGCTCAGAGCAAAATCAGAAATATGAAATTAGAACATTTGAGCAATACAGTTGTTCTGTGAGAAGCACAAATATTTCAGATTCTAAAATGAGAGAAATTCCTCTGGGTTCTCAGAGAAAACAAAGTACCATGTTCTCCACCCACATTTCACAGAAAACACTGTGGTGAGTTTCAAAGGGCTATTTCCTAAGAAATAGACCTATGGGTTATGTTTTTAAAATAAATTATTCAGTATCATCCAGTGAGGTGCCCATACGATGTATGACCCTTCTGATGGTTGGATTTTAAACAGGCAAAGCGTATCCATGGGATGATCACATAATTTAGGTAATGCCCCATAAGTGTTGTCTCTCAAAGTGGAACTTTTGAAAGCTGTTGCACTGTGGGGTGTTAACGGTGAAATTCTCCCTGACGAATATCTGCCATCTGGCCATTTTGTTTCCCATGAGGCACAGAGTCAGAGCTGGGCTACAGGATAGGCCACCACCATTAATGAAGTTCTCTAGGCTTCTCAAGGACATGTCTCAAGAGATGCCAGACACTCTTGAAATATAATGAAACCAACACCGGCTTTGGTTTCTCCTAAAGTTTTCACACAGCTCTTTTAGTTAGTGATTCAAACATAGTAGCGACAGTTAACTATAACTATACTATTATCTATAGGTGCTAGGGTTTAATTAGAATCTTCTAGTTTGGTAGACTTTTATAAAACAGAACACGACTCCTGCCTTTGCCACTTGGTTAACTGGGCTGCCTTGGCCAAGATGCTTTGAAGGGTTACTGTGAAGATCAGGGACATTATCCATAAAGCCCCTTAAAACTGAATTGTTTTAACTACTATCAGATTAGTCTGTGTATCACATGGAGAACCAAGAAGGAAAGGCACACTTTAGGGGTGTATCTGAATTTTTCTTAAGGACATTAGATATTTTACATAAATTTGGTGGCCCCTAAGTAGAATTTTTGCAATTATAAACCTAAATTTCTTAAAGACAGAAGTTTCGCTTTCTTCCATAACACTCTATCTAAAGTGATATAAAATACAGAAGCGGGGTTGAAACCCCCCCCCCCACCACCGCATGGCCTCCTCGTCTGTCTGCTTGTCTTCCTCAGGAGGCACTGGGATCCAAATCGGCACTTGCCATGTGGGAGGCGGGCGCCCAATTGCCTGAGCCACATCCGCTCCCCTACACCATCATTTTTGGCCTAAATGAACTGATTATGTCTACACAGTTGAAACTTCCATTTTGGATCATGATTTTGTATCAAAATGTCCACTTAAAGATGCTTATCATATTGAGGTATTCCTCACCAGATTTTGGCACGTTGCAATCTAGAAGGAAGATTTTAACATGATAAATAGTAGAAAAATATTTTAAATCTTATTTCTAGATGCTTATTTCTAGATGAAACATTATTTCAATGTTTTTGCACAATAGGCTGGTAAAAATCAATTAGAATAAAGAAAAATCCTCTAAACTCAGCCATTTAAAATATTTAAAATAAAATACTTTACCTAGGTGACGCCTTCCGGGGCCTCAGGAAGGAAGATAATCAGAATGCCATGCCTTTCAGCACCGCAGATGTTGATAACGACGGGTGCCGCCCGGCTTGCCTGGCCAGTGGTCACTCTGTGAAGAGTTGCAGTCACTTCAGAAACAACACAGGCTGGTGGTTCAGCCAGTGTGGCTTGGCAAATCTGAATGGCATCCATCACTTCCCTGGAAAACTGATTACAACTGGAATTCAGTGGGGTACATGGACCAAAAACGACTCACCCGTCAAGATTAAATCTGTTTCAATGAAAATTCGAAGGACTTACAATCCCTATTTTAAGTAACCTCGTTTTAAATTGTAATGGAAGTTCCACAGTTATTGTTGATAACGTATAAAAGATTTTACATAGCTTCTCTTTTTACTTAGTGTTTCAAACTTATTAGCCAAAATCTAATTATAGATGGCATCGAGGTGTTAGGGGTTTAATTGGGATCCTTTAATTTTGTAGAATTTTATAAAACAAAACATGACTCAGTGTATGTTTTTACTACTAACCATATTAGCACTATATAATTAAATTTATTTTAAGTGAATTACAACTTGTTCTACTGGTGTCTACAGTGCTTTCAAGGATTTCCTCCTGCTTTGAAGCACATAAACCATAGCAGATTGTTAGGAAAATTGAAGAGAGTCTTATACTTATTTCTATACGCATTCTAAGTGGCTAACTATATAATCTGAAGATAATTTCTGTGAAGATAATTATAAGGAATATATTTTATGCACATTTGTATATAAATTCCACATGGTTTAAAAATCAGTGTCATCCAGGCTGAGTTCTCATCTGCATTCACAATCCTCAGCCAAGTTCACTGGTTGTTGGCGGGACTCATTTCCTTGGGATGTAGGCTTGAGATCCCAGCGTCCATCTAGTCGTGGACCCAGACTGCTGTCAGCTGCCAGTGGCTGCCACGTAGCCCTCATAGGAGGGCTGTTTCATAAGATGAATGGATAGATGCTTTCTTCTAGCCAGCCAGAATAGCGCTCCCTGACTTCTCTCTGCAATCAGTGAAAGAAAGTTTGCTGCTTTTAAAGGTCTCACATGATTAGGCCAGGGCCACTTGAATAATGTCCCTTTTTAAAAGAGTAACAGATTTGGTACCTTAATTACATCTACAAAATCCCATTCACAGCAGTACCTAGATTAGTGTTTGATTAGATAACTGGGAGAAGGTGTGTGTACACCAGGGACCAGAAATCTTGGGGATTAACTTAGAATTCTGCCTACTACAATAAAGCTACAAAATTAAAACAGCTATGCTATAGGAAAATAGATCAACAATATAGCAATTCCAGAACCTGATAAAAAATATGTAACGTAATATATTAGAGAAGTAGAATTTTGTATCAGTGGGAAAGAGACAAATAGATAAATGGTGATGAGAAAAATAGCTAATAATTTGAAAAAAATAGCAGCACTTTATTGTACAAAATTTATTTCAGGCTAATTAAATACACGAAAAAACAAAACTAGAGACAAGAGAAAAACTAGAAAAAACTCAAAAATATTTTCAACAAATGATAGCTTCTATTCTTTACATGTATGCATCACAAAAAATAAGAAAATAATGAGCATCCCTCTAGAACAGGCAAATGATTCAAACAGCAATTCATGGAATATAAATAGTCAACAAATGTAAGAAACTGAGTCTCATGAATCATCATGGAAACTAACACCCATTATTGGATATGGCAAGTCAGCATTTATAGGAGAGAACAGAACTCGATGTTTGTACAGAAACTGGGAAAAGGGCTCACCTGACCTTTTTGTGTTAATGCAAATTGGCATAACCTTGTTGAAAGGTACATTTGATAATATTTGTCTAGAACTGAGAAAGTCAGGAGTAAACAGCTTATTTGAATTCTACCTTAACATATCTACATACACATGATTACGAGTATAGAATTGTAGCTAACAATTAGTGTTTATTCTGTGCTTGACACTATGCTAAATATTAGTCACAGATCTCATTTAGTCCTCAGAAGAATCCTATGAGGTAGGCATTATTCTCACTTTACTGACAAGGAGGTGTACAGAGGGCTGACCTTGCCCACAATCTGCTTCTGTCGACTTGTCCCCTTTTATACTGTGAGTGTTCATATGAGTAAAGACAAGACAATACTTACACCAGTTCTGAAATAGGATTTTAATGATGTTATAAGGAAAGAGCTTGGAAAAGTCACATGCGAGAGTAGGTAGGAGAAAATAAAAACAAACCTTTATTTCCTTTGAAATCTGCCCAAACTAACCTTGTCCTCCAGCTCCTGGTGGTTGTGTCCTAACCTAGGAATGATGCAAGAGGTTCACAGGACTCACACTTTCAATTCAAACAAACAAGCATCACTGGAAAAGCTTTTAGAAATTGATATGAGAAACATTGACAAATTTGAGGCCTATAAAAAGCTATTTTTTATTTAATTGGCCCCAGTATATGTTTAATATAATCATAGTTTTTGTTTTCTATAAAAGCAGAAGAATCCAAATTCCTGTTACGTGGCACTTCAGAATTTAATGCATTTAACAGCTGGAAATGAGACTTGAGGTATTTCAATTTCCACTGATGCCCCAAAAATTTATATTTCATCAAGGCCAGTCTTCTGAAACAAATGGTATAATGAAAACTTTGATTTCCTGTAAGTTATACAAATTTCCTAGAAACAGACTTGAAAATATTTAATTTACTTCTTTGACAATACTGTAATTTCATACTTGGATGTAAGTTTTATATAAAAAGGCATTTATGATAGGAATTTAGGATATGAATTTTTAAAATAAGAGCAGACAAATGCAGAAAAACTCTATGGACATCTCAAAGTAGGACTCCTATAGCCTGCCAGACACGTAAGAAGTAAACAGACTTATTACCATAAACAAAAAAAATGAGTATAAATAAAAAATATCAAAGCATCCGATAATCTGAAAATTAAATACCTCATTCAGTCTTCTGCCATCTGGACAGCAGTGCTTGAACTAAACTTTTAATTCTAAATGAATCTTTATATAAAGGGGTACATTTCTATAGAATGCACCTCGTGTATTTACTTCCTGCTGTCTTGACTCGGCTCAGGTGCTCTCAGTCCAGGCCCTGCTAGACGTCTGTGTCCCTGGGGCTTTACACGTGCTCCAGGGGCAGTAGGACAGCTCCTGGCCTGGGCTGTGCATCGTTCCCTCGTGGGCGCTCAGCTGGGGACGCGCTGGCCTGCGCGCAAGGAGTTTGGGCAGGAGAATGCTTTCTGTCTGCCCTGAACAAAAGTATGAGAAAGAAAAAAGTCAACTCTACTTTTTTGTCTTAATTATTTTTTAACCCCTTCCCTGTTTTTCCATTTGCCTAGGTGGGCAGCCGACCCTCTGGGGACTTGGAATAAGCCCCGAGGCTTTTCCTGGGTGCATTAGTTTCCTGTGACTTCCATAACAAATTGCTCCAAACTTGGTGGCTTAAAAACCACTCTTCCACCGTTCTGGAGTTCCAAAGCCCCAGACCATGGTGCTGGCCGGGCCACGCTCCCGCCAAAGGCTCTAGGGGAGAGGACTTCCTCGCCGCTTCCAGCTCTGGCAGCGCGTTCCCTGGCCTGGGGCTGCAGGAACCCCTTTTCCTCCATCTTCTGACAGCTGCTTTGCTCTCTGTGTCCCTCCTCTGTGTCGCCTACCAGACACCTGTCATTGGGTTTAGGGCCCACTGAATAACACAAGATGATCTCACCTGGAGAGTCTCACTTGCTTCTGCAAGGACCCCTTTTCCACATAAGTTCACATCCACGGGTTCCAGGGCGTAGGCTGTGGATGCATCTTTTTTTGGGGAGGGGCTACCATTCAATCTACCAGACCCGGAGAGAGTCTTTGAGGAATTTTTCCTCAGTTTCACTCTCCCATAGGAGACAGGTGGCCCTGAAGGCAAAGTCAACTGGACTCCCCGCTTACCCAAAAATTAACAAACAGAAACAAAATATAAGAAAATTTGCTCCTTCCCTTATGCTGTCAGCTTTCAAAGAAATATCAAAAGCTAGAGTAAAGAAGAAAAGAGAATCCATGGCTCAAAAGGGCTTGTATTAGCTCTGAATACAGTCATACCTTGGTACTCGGCTGCTTTGAAACTCATCGAATTTGGTACTCAACACATGCAATTTTGATGTGAAAATTTTGTCCTGGTACTCATTGTTTGGTACTCAATGTGTAAGCTAGAACTTGTCAGTGTCGTTTGCCTCAAGACTCGCTACCCTTTCCAGCTGAAACAAAGGGTCACGTGCCGGTCATGTGGTAGCTCTTGCCCTGTGCACATCTGTGTTAGTCAGGGTTCTCTTGGGAAACAGAATCAACAGGAGATATCTGTCAATAGTATGAGATTTTATAAGAGTCTCTCAGGTGACCATGGGGATGCACAAGTCCAGGCTCCACAGGCAGGCTGCAAGCCAGGGGCTCCGATGGAAGTCCAATGAAAGGTCCTTGAAGAGCTTCTAGGAGAAGTTGGCTGTCCAAAGACGAGCTGGGAAATTCTCTCTGAATGTTGAAATCACTTCCCCTTTTAAGGCATTCAACTGATTGGATAAAAGCATCACCCATTGCTGATGCAATCTCCCTGATTGATGCAGATGTAACCAGCCATCCATGCAGTAAACTCACTGGTGATTGAAGTCCATAAATGCTCTTGTATTACAATTAGCCCAGTGTTTGCTGGACAAAACACCTGGACACAATTACCTGGCCGAGTTGACACATTAACCTAACCATCACAACATCCCACTGAGGTCTTATCTTAGCTTCTGTGGTCATTTTGTGTATTTTTGCATTTTTTTCCTCATCATGGATCCTAAAAAAAAAAAAAAAAGAAATAATAGGTAAATCTGAGAGTGGTATTTGCATTACCAATCTTGCTAGGGAATACGGTATGCCTAGAACAACCATTTCCACCATCATTGAAAATAAAGAAGTGATAAAAAAGGCTGATGTTTCAAAAGGAGTTCAAGCAGTAACAAAGCAGCATCCCCAAACACTTGAGGAAGTTGAAAAGCTGTTATTAATTTGAGTAAACGAGAAGCAGTTACAGGCAACAGTGTACCAGAAGCCATGATATGTGAAAAAGCAAAGGTGTTGCATGCCGATCTTTTGAAAAATGGCAGCCATAGTGTCGTGAGACATGGCGAAGCAGTGAGAGCTAATAAAAAGGCTGCTTATGAATTCATCAGTGAATTTCAAGACTACATAGAGGCTGAGGGTTTTATTCTCCACCAAGTTTTTAATTGTGATGAGACCAGAGTATTTTTGGGAAAAAATGCTGAGTAGAACCTACATCGCAAAAGAGGAGAAGGCATTGCCAGTCACAAACTGATGAAGGAGCAGCTCACTCTATTGTTACGTAGGAATGCTAGCGGGGACTTAAAACCCAAGCTTCTGCTAGTCTATCATTGAGAAAACCCAAGAGTTTTCAAGAAGGATAATGTCATAAAAAGCAAACTCCGTGTGATGTGGAGGGCAAACAGCAAAGCTTGGGTCATGAGGCAATTTTTCACCGAGTGGATAAATGAAGTCTTTGGTCCCTCAGTGAAAGAATATTTGCTGGGGGAAGATTTGCCTCTGAAAGCTCTACTTTTGGACAATGCGCCTGCCCACTCTCCAGGCTTGGAGGATGACATACTGGAGGGGTTCAGCTTCATCACTGGAAGGTTCCTGCCCCCCAACACTACTCCTCTCATCCAGCCCATGGACCAGCAGGTCATTTCAAACTTCAAAAAGTTGACACCAAGGCGCTTTTCCAGAGGTACTTTGAGATCACCTCTGACCCCCAGGTGACCCGCACAGAATTCTGGAAGGAGCATTTCAATATCCTGCACTGCCTTAACCTTATTGACAAGACCTAGAATGAGGTCTCTTATAGGACAATGAATTCGGCGTGGAAGAATTTGTGGCCAGAAGCTGTGTTGAAGGGTTGGAGGCTGACCCCACCTGCAGGTGCAGAGGGTGCAGCTGTGCAGGATGTTGTGTCTTTGGGCCAGTCCATGGGTCTGGAGGTCGATGCTGCTGATGCTGAGGAGTCGGTGGAGGAGCATCGTGAAGAGCTCAGCACTGAGCAGCTGCAGGAACCACAGAAGGAGCCGCAGTAAGAGGTGGCTGAGGAGATTCCTTCAGGTGAGGAGGAGATAAGGGAGGATGTCCCCTGTTCCTTGATAAAAGAAATGTGTGCAAAATGGGAGAAGTTCAAGACTTTGTGGAGAAGCACCATCTGGACAAAGCTCTGACAAGCAGAAATGTGAATTTATTGAATGACCAAACAGTTTCACACTTTCGAGGAATTCTGAAAAGAAGACAGAAGCAGTCCTCCTTTGGGTAAGTTTTTAATGAAAGTGACAAAGAGTGTGTCAGAGCCTGTGGTGTAAGTTGCAAAAAGGCAGAAAAGAGAAAGAACACCTGAAGTGCAAGTGCCTGATGTTCTACTGGAGGGGCCTCTCCTTCCAGGCAGCACTCCACGTAGCCTTTGCTCCTCATCACTCTCCTCCCACCATCCCATTAGGCCATGGACTCTTCTCAGTACAGGTAAAGTGAGGTTATATTTTATTTAATCTAAGTATTTATTAATTTTTAGGTTTATTTCTCATGTAATGATAGACAACCCTATTTTTTTACATATTGCCTTAAAAATGTGCATTGTCTTTGGTTTGGAAATGCATTAAATTTATTTACATTATTCCTTACAGGAAAAATTTGTTTGATGCTCATCATTTTTGGTACTCGTCATGCTTCCTGGAACCAATTAATGATGAGTACCGAGGTACCACTGTATTTCCCTGGAAGGAAGCCCTGTCCCAGGGCTGTTGCAGGCTCTTGTAGTCCCTGCTTATCACCTGAGCAGATGGCAACACCTGGCTGCTGGGACCCAGCAGGACCCATGCAGCAGCAACCCAGCCTCATGCTGCATGGAATGGAAGGTGATTGATAAAGACTCTATGTGAAAGTCCTTCTGTTCTAGCATTGGCTCTTCTCAGGCAGCTACTGTCAGGAACTTTTTTTCTGTGCCAGTGATACTTGGGGTGGAGAGGTGCAAAGCAATGGGTCCACTCTTCTCAGCCCACTGAAGTCATTGTGCTGCCCTATGGCTTCACTGATGGGTCGTCTGGAAGCCAACACAATGATGGAACCATTGCATCAGCCCTGGAGCACTTAACCTTCCAGTTCTAAGATGGGAACATCTGCCTGTTTTCTCTGACTCCTTATGTAACTAAGATGTCGTTTGTATTTGGCATCTTTGCCTAAGCCAGTGGAAAGACTAGGTCCTAACTACTGAGCTGTAGACTGGCTCATGGAGAAGCCTCTCCTGGCTGACAGCTGTAAAGAATCTTTCACTAACAAGGGCCAGTTCAGCTCCTGAGTGCTCTGGCTGCCTCTTCCTCTGGGTTTCCCTCAGGACACAGTTGGGTGCTGTGGGAGCCTCACAGTCACATGCCACAGTCTGTGCCTCTGGCTCTGCTATGAAGCTGTGTGGTGGTGCTGGGCAGTTCAGTCTTAGGACTGAGACCACACACGACTTCCCGCACAACTTTCTAGTCTCTCTCTCTTTTTTTGACAAATGCTCCTGGGGAAGAGGCTTTTCACTCTAGGAGACTCTGAGTCAGGTCAAATAAAGACAGTCTGTGAGAGGAGTCTCCCAGGGAACCACCAGATAGCTCAAATGATGAAGGGTTTCTGGGAAGGTGGCTTTGAAGGAGCTCCAACCCTGTCTTGCCCTCTCCACTGGCTGCCAGGATGCTGGTTTGCACTTTCATTGTGGGTTGTTGGTTTTCAAGGCTACCTCGGACCTGGGGAGGGGGATGGGGATAAGGCAAGCTGATTCACCACACAACTCGCTGTTCTTACAGGGATCCAACTGTCTTTCTTGAATAATTGCTCCCTGGATTGCTGCAAGCCTCTGGTTAATTTCCTGTTCTGAAAATATTATTCCCGACCCTTTTTGCCAATGTTCCCATACCTTTTGTGGAGGAGAGAATTTTCATACATCCTTACTTTGCCATTTCGCTGATGTTACTCCTACCTCTGAAATTTGAGCTTTATGAAAAGTACAAATAGATTGATTCAATGTAACAATTAATTATTGACTAAGTCTAGTTTCTCCTCTGGCCAATAAGATTCCAATGGAAGAACATCTTGTGGGTGTTTTAGTTCACTCAGCCCAGTACATTTTATCACCAATACTAGTATTATCACAAATTTTCATTAAAAATCGAATTAATTTTACTAATTGTACCGAATAGCAGTTACAATATGTGTTTGAGTAAGATCTTTACAAAATAAATCATTTTTAATTACATTAGTTCATGGGTAGCTCTTGTTCATTTAGCAAATGTTGTCATAGATTGGGGATATATAAAGGGATAAGTCATTTAATCCTGGATTGCAAGTGTCATATGTCATGCTTCATGCTAAGGGTTGTGCTGACATGGAGTCCCAATGTGCTTTATCTTTAAGTAAATCTCATCTTTCCCCAAATAGTAAAATCCAAGTCAAGTTTAACAGGCTTCTAATTCTAATTGCACTCTTGAGTACATCTGCTTTTTGCTTATGCGTGGTGCCTTGGCACTTAGGAAGGACCTCCACAAATTCCCATAGTTTAGGGGTACCATAATCCAATAAATTCATTCCATGCCAAGATCTCAGACCATTTACCTTGAGCTATTTCTGCTCTCATCTGATGGAACGTATGTGTCAGCCTATTTTGGGTCAGTGTGCAAGCTCTTTACTATGTTTGCTCCCTAGCATGCTAAGTATTCATTGATTCTGTTTTATGAACTTCTCCAAGTCTTTAGTATCTGTCCAGATTGTTTGCCTCCCTTTGTCTTCTTCCTGAGATAACATCCCATCTAGTGTCTGATATAGTCAATAAGGTTTTTCCTCAGTATGTGTCTCTTCTTTAAAGGCAAATTTGGCTTGTTCTAGGACTCTTATGACTGCCAATTTTACCCAGGACATTTAAAGAATATTTTGGATAATGTTGGTTTATTCATCAAATGTATTGTTGCCATAGAGTACTTATTTCTTGAGTACAGTTTGAATATACATTTTGGGCCTCAAAATGTTGATTTTCCCAGAATAATGTGATATGAGTAGTAGTCAGCGCAAAATATATATTTTGAGTATGTCAAAAACTCCCACAGATGCCCTTAGCTATCAGCAGTAGCTCAACAAGCCAACCAAGGCATCCCCACTGAAACTGGGTTGTTCCTGGGATTCTTTACCTTGATTATTGCCCTCCAGTCACAAAAACATGGGTTATAGGCTTTACAGCACAGAATACAATGCCTTAAATGACAAATTGGTCACAAAGAAGATACAGCATATCTGGATATTTTTCTCAATTAATCATCACCTTGGTTAATAGTTATACAGTTATCTATGGCTCTGTTGCTGAACAAAGTCTTGAGGCATTTGGGAGACAACAGTTCACGTATGTCACCCACTAAAGGGGGCCCTCTGTAGTAGATTCATTGGAGGTAACACTTATGAAAGATGGAGTGGGAATAGAGTGGGAATGGGAATGGAAAGCCTTTAGACTGTTATACAGGTCTGACACCTGTGAAAGGAGAAAGAGTGAGGTTTAGATTGCTCAGATTGCTATGCAGATCTGATAGAGTTGGCTACCTCAACAGGGAGATCCAGAGCAAAGATTCTACATGAGAGGAGTCCTACATTGGGTTGAAATGGCCAGGTCCTAGTACCCGCTATCGTGATCAACCTCTGCCTGGAGCTGCCAGGAAGAATGTGGCTTCGGCTTAAATGCTGTGGGGGACCCTGAAGTCACTGCGGGTGGAGGCTGTTGCTTACTGACTGTACTTCTTGCAGTGGATTCTCTCTCTGTACGTATAGTATGTTATTTACATATGTAAACAGCTTAATTGAAGTATAATGGATGTAAAATAAACATCCATTATACTTAAGGTGTACCATTTGATGATTTAAAGTGTACCATTTATATTTAAGG
>JAQZBX010021027.1:0-32575 GCA_029593785.1 Cabassous unicinctus
GTCAGTGTTTCCATTTGGCTGGATGTGGCCGGAAGAGCAGCTTGGTGTGGGGGGGGGAGGGGGCGGGGGGCAATCAGAAGAGCGTTATTAACAAAAGGGGAGGGAAAAAGAGAGCTGCAGAGTTTAGAATTTGTGAACTGACAAATTTCTAATTTGAGTAGATTTCAAGGGAAGTTGTCACCTAACTTCAAAAATATGTAAAGGGGACATAAAAAAAAAAAAAAATCAACCCTAACAGGTTGAAACAGCTTGCATTTCCACTAAGTTAACTAGAGAAGAAATGATTAAGAAGGGTTTCTTGGAAAATGCATTGCTATCTGGTTGGATCAGAATTAGTAAGGGAACAAGGAGAGGAAAAAAGGCAGGGGAAATTAAAAAAAAAAAGGAAGCAGCAGCAAAAATGAAGAGAGAAGCCAAAAGGAAGAAAAGCCAGACATCCAGAAAATCCATTTCATGCCTAAGTATTTCTATAAAATTGGGCAGACTTTTAAGGCTGCTCTGAGTGTTGGGAGGTTCCACCTTAGACTTGTTTTCTAGTACCTCTATAATCATTTCAGAATATCTAGTGGATTCTTGGATTGGTGTCAGCCAGGTGTACCCCAAGTGGACATGGAGGTTTTTCTGTGGAGGGGCATCAGGCTGAGCCTGAAACCATAGAAACCAGAGGTACAAACAGCCCAGGGCTGGCAGAACCCTCAGCACCTAGGCTGGCTAAAAGTGACTACTGAATCCATAACCATGGGTGGCAAGACTGCAAGGACAGTCCTCAGCTCTGAATGCTGAGGACACTACGACACCTATGCAACATCTGAATTCTGTTGGCATGGATGAAGCCAACTTGCATCTTTCCACATAAAGCTTTCTCAAAGTCTGCTCCACCTCGCCACATCCTTGGGGAAACTGTCAGTGTCTGAGGAATCCACTAGCTCTTGGGAATGGAACTCAGGGTTTAGTGAAATGAACAGGGCTGATAGAGATTTGCTCATAGAAATCTATACCCATTTCTTCAGTTTTTCCTGAGCTTGACTGAAGTCGCAGGAGATATGGCATGAACTTGGCCTCTGCCTTACAAAAAATCAATTATACCTGAGGTGCCAGGGCCTTTTCCCAATGACTTTCTACTAAAGACCCTCTATCATAAAGCGAACCCCTGTACTCCCACAGCTGGCACCAAATTCAGAAAAGTCTCCCTTGTCATCAACCAGGCACAGGGCTGCACACTAAGCTACTGCTTTGCAGAGCAGGCCTTGGGTCTAGAGCCAGGCTGGATGCCACACCTAAAAGCAAAGTCGTGCTGGGCAAGTGCCTCATTTCTCCACAAAGAACCCACAGAGGAAGCCCCCAGGCAGCCCAGGCTCATCTTCCTGTGGAAAAGAGACGGAAGCAGGAGACAGGTGTCCTGCCACTTTGGGGTGAAGACGAATCTTCAGGGTTAGCCAAATGGTGACCACAAAGCTGATTTGGGTGTTACTTGCTGGATTGGAGGACTCTGCTTGGCATAAAGTGGCAGAGGAAATAACAAATGCCATGGGCATAAAGAGTCTGCAAGAAAACAAGCCACACAATTGTGGAATTAATGAGGGGGCCAGAGGCAGAGCATATCAATGGTTGCCCCATTGCTCATTTTTTTTTTTTTTTTTTAACCAAAAGAATTCATCTGAAGTGGCAATAAATAAAGGGAAAGGTGGACATTCAGGCAAAAATAAATTAAAAAAATTCTTTTTCCTATGAGCAGGGAGGGAAGATAGTACAGCAGTGAAAAGAGGTTTCTGGGAAACTTTTCAGCACTGTGTTAACTGCCCCAAAAAGACTCTACCTAGAGACGGGGCTTTTGAACACTCTTGCTTGTTGACTGCTCTGCAGCAGACAGCTAATGTTTCATTGAAATTCCAACTTCCCAGAAGAATTCAAATGTTGCAAATCTAAGTATACCTTTAAAAAGATCTCAGCATAGATTAGAAATTGGCAAGTTCCTACTGCAAAATGGAGGTACTAAATTTATATTTCATTTGTGACTTGATAATAACCGGGGTGGAAGGACAGCATGTTTCAGGGGGATTCGTTACATTGAAAAGCATGTTAACAATTGTCCAGAGGATCAAAATCATGTACCTTTTGCTGATAAGAAACTGAAATTAAAATAATATTGTATTCAAGTTGAGAGTCAATATTGCTTATATTTTTAGATCTACAAGAAATTTCAGGTACACGTGTGTGTGTATATATATATATGTATATGTATGCACACATATGGCACTAGGGCGCTTTAATTTTAGGAACATTTATAAATTCAAGTGACCAAAATGGAAATAATAAGTATTAGGTAAGTCTAATTGAAATACAGAAAAAGCAGCCAGAAATAATCTTGCTACAGGAATGAGATGTGAGGGCAGAGGGTCTTAAAATCTGGCTATAAACTTTTTCATATCATTCAGGCCAGCCAACTTCTCTGAACTCATTCAACCTTATGATGATTTTTTCATTTCCAAGCATCTTTATGAGACCCTTTATATGTCTTCTTTTTTTCTTTTTCTTTTCTTTCTTTTTTTTTTTTTTTTTTTTTTTTTTTTTTTTTTTTTTTAGGGGAAAATGCAATACCTGGTTCTGGGTTCTGTTCTTTTAAGTGTTTTCTTGAAAGCCCGGAAATCAAATTTCTTTCCCATTTCCTTTGATCAATCTTGACTTCATCTTAATTTTTAATTACTGAAATAAGATACAGGAGAAGACTTCAAGATATTTAAAAGTCTCAAGAAAATTAAGTATATCTATTTTTTCTGCCTTCTAATATAAGAGATTAGAGGGCTTGTGGAGAGAAGTTTTGGGATACTGGTCCTATCATCTCCTTGGTTTCACTGTGAGGTTAAATATTATGCCTCAGTGTCAAGGAGAGAAGTGATCCACATAAGGGAGTAGAACAGATAACTGGTGCTCAACTCTTTAAAGCAAAATTTTACCCTAGTGAATTTTAATGGAGGTCTTTCAAAGATACACTGCGTACTTCTCTGTGGGTGATGGGGCCCCTGGGTAGTGGAAGGCTCTAAGAATCTCAGCCCTTGCTGGCAGATAAAATACTGTGTTATGAATGAATGGTTTTTAAATGTATATAGAGAGTATTGGAATCAATAAAATATACACTAATTGTTGCTGAATTCTTAGATCTTCAGTCACTTTTTAAGTTATCAGATTAAAAGGACAATTACTGTTTTATAGGGAATCCCAATTTTGTAATATGTTAAAAACTGAGTCCTTAACTCCAAATGGTTTATGTACTATTGTTCTAATATACTCTCATTTGATAGAGATAATCATTGCTCTCTGCTGTCTTTGTTCAGTGAGGCTTCCATGGGCAATGTAGGTGGCCTCAGGAACTCAAGTGTTGAAAATTCTGCATGCTTTTTCAATTATACTTCCTCCTCACATTCAACTAACCATTATTTCTCATTGCTACCACTGTGTATTGCCACCTAGTTCCAGGTTTAGCATTTCGTTTGAGTCTAGAATCTAGACTGCTGAAGCTGTCAGAAATTTGACTTCCTTTTGAACAAGGGCATTAGGTGTTCCCAGTCTACTATTATCATCTCCCCCTCCCTTTTTTTTTTCACTGGTAGGTCCCAGGGATCGAACCCAGGTCCCTCATATGGGAGACGGAACCCAACCATTTGAGCCACATCCGTCCCCCCATCCCCTTGTACCAAACCAAATAACCTGTATTCTCAATCCAAAATTGGGTTTTGCACCCTCAGCATGCCCTTGGTAGTCCAGCCACATAGATATGATTTGCAACTTTAATATTTTTTTCTTCTGAAGCTAGTCTCTTCATTTCTAATTCGAGAAGCTGTCATTCTCACAGAAAAATGTGTGCTTTGTGAATTTCTCAAATATCTAGATGCTCATGTGCTAGGATTCAACTCAATTCTGAACCTAACTAAACTTAACAAAAACAAGTCATTCTAATTTAGGGATTTTCAAAGGTAGAATGAGGAGACCAATCATTTGTATATGATTTTAAAATATTAACATAGAACTATTTTGCTGAATTAGAACGTCTCGGCCAATTCCCTATGACTCATATGATATAAGCTATATATGCTTTTAGTGCAAAGCATGTTAATATCAACATAATGGCAAAGCATGAGTATTCTCCTTCTATATTGCTAATGCTGTACTTTGACAATATTTTCTAGAACTATCCCCAAAAGAAATTCAGAAGTATCAGTAGAACCTTTGCTGAATACACCAATTTGAGGGTTTGCAACATATAAGTCTTAAGTTTTGCTACAGGAGATGGTTTGATACTTGTCAAACTTAAAGAGGAAAAAGCTCAACCCACTGCCAGCTACAAAAAACGCTATAGTTTCAGAGGAATTGGAGGAGTTTTCTGTCCATTTCCTTAGGTTTAGACTTGCTTATTCTGCATGTTTCAGGTTCCACCACAAGGATTTCTTCTGACAACACTGATTTCAGGGCATCTAAAGAACTGCTCCTGGAGGTTTTCAATTTTCAAAGAGTGGAGTTCTGTTAAACACCACTTGTATGAAAAATTCCACCATTTGCTTTAAAAAAAAAAAAAAAAGCCAATATTTTAGCAAGGCTCATTGGTGAAATGATATCAGAACTTGGATTCCTCTTCTTTAGTTGATTTTGTGGTGCCACAATCAGTAATCTGAGGCCCTGTGGTGGGAATCTTTGGGGAAGAAAAGATTAATAGTACTGCAAGAATACATTAAAAAAAAAAAAATCAAGAGTATATGGTCAGAGAAATCATGCAACAAAACAAAACAAAACAAAACAAAAACTCAAGGAAAAAACAAAACCAGTCACATTTATGGCCAAGTACAGATCTGTTTAAGTTTAGGGGTGGGTGGGTAGTAGTAATTGCTGAGGTTAAAATTAACATGCTCTGCCATCATTGCTTCAGAGAACAGATTAAAAGCAAACCGGGCAGGTTAAAAGCCTCAACTCTGCATGCTTGTTCTCTGCCTCTTGTCCAAAGGTTTGGAAAACACAGGGCTCACAGCATCTGCACACCAAAAGATGCCTACCCAAGACAGGCTTCAGACTCCGCCTCATTCTGGGGGAAGGAGAGAGAACATGCTACAAAGTAAAGTTGTGGATGGTGAAAGGGATGTTCCTGACAAGCCCAAGAGGAAGCCACATACTTCTGTGAAGAGGAAGTGTATACCTGCCTAAGCCAAAACAAAACAAATGGGAATTGTGGAAGATGAAAGAGCCACAAAGAACATCAAAAGGTTGACAAATAAGCACAGCTAAATCTCTTTCTCCCCATCAAATCAGTATTTCAGTATTGAAATGAAAGCATTCTGAAGCAGGAAAAACACCTGGAGAGGCTTTTCCAATAGCGCACATTCTTGTCACAGGTGTCAGGTCTTATTACCCTACAGACTGCTCAGCCTTTGGGCAGAGCAAAGATGTATGTTTCTGCCTTCACATTATCACTTAAACATTTGGGCTTTTAAGAAATAAATTAGAATGTTTCTGGCAGACGTTTATTGCTGCATTAATCTTTGGTACATTTCATTTGTCCTCTTTTGTCAGTTTTTATAATGGCAAAACTGGTGTCATCCGGTAGAAACTCTATATTAGATAACTGCTGTTTGACTTTATATTGTCATTATTTATGAAATAAGTTAGACAAGAAGTCAATCTATACTTTCTATAGAAATCAGTTGAATCTCACTTCCTATTTTAACTTCAAACCAAGCAGCCCTAATAGTAAACTGTCCAAATCTTCTCATTACATTCTATCAAAACCAATGACATCAACTATGGAAGCAATTTGATAACACTGAAGCGAATATTTAGACCAATTCAAGAGACTGTGAGATCCAGCCATTTCTAAAGCTCCTGCATAATGGCTTAATTTCTTCTTTCCTGTATTATCATCTCTTTTCATATTGTAGTTGCACCTATATTTTCTTAACCCTAAGGATTGTTCATAGAATTTCTACCCACATAGAGAGTGAAGAGCTGTCCAGAGATGAGTTTAGAGAGAATTGCAGATTTTGACTCATTTTGTTTAGGACATCAAGTGAATAAATGAGTCAAGCAAGTGGCCCAGAGTGGATTTAAATGGATATTCCCTTTTTAATTTTCCAGTGTATCTGAAAAAATGCTCCAGTCATTGTATTTAGAGACGAGATAGTAGAGAAACTCAGAAAGATGCATGTTTGAGGACCAAACTTCCTTCCCACCTTTTTCTCAAAAGATAACCCTCAAATTCTAACTGCCATGACATCAGCTCGCAGGCTTAGCCAGGACATGCTGCTTAGGTTTCTCCAATGCAAGGTCCGTCTTGTGCTCAGCTGCTACTGAGCCTGGGTACCAGCAAGTCAATCAAACTGTGGGACAGGAAATGGTCAGGATTTCATGATTGAGCAACCAAGCCCCCCTCAGAGTATCGGTCCTGAGGGCATGGCTGGAGTCCTTGTACACCCTGACACCATCAGCCACACTCGTCAAGAAGAGAAGCAAGTAATCGCTAGAAAGGGGCTAACAAAGGACATTTTCAAAGCTTGTCTATTAGCTCCTATCTTGAGCTGAACCACAGGCAAGGTCTTCACTGCTGCTGGAGCTTAAAGGCTCTCAGACAATACAGAAAGGAGGCTCTTCAATGCAATAGGCACTGGTCAGGCAAGGAGGGACATCATTAAAGGGTGCCTAAATCCTCCTGCCAGCAGGGCCTCCACTCGGCACCAGCAAACATGGGAACAGTGCCAGGATTTCTCTGAGCATGAAACCTTGAACTTTGCTTTGATCAAACAAGTCTTTTGCTTCTTCTTTTTTTTTCTAGTGTTAGGAGAAGGGTTATAAATAATTAGCACTGTATTATGTAGTCCTGACTAATTCTTAACCTAGCTCCTTGATGAAAGAATGAGAACTGCAGATTCTTAGCATCGCAGCTAGCAGGGCAATTTACTGATTAGGGAATTGGTTCTTGTTTTCATTAAAGCATTCAATCTAAATGTCAAATGTAATAATACATATAAAATGGCCATTCAAAAAAAAAAAAACAATTTGAGCTTACACTGCTAATTAGATGATTTTTTTTTTTGTTGCTAATTAAGAGAAATTGGATGGTGTGGGCTCTCCTGGCTTCTTAATTACATTTGATTGAATTGCCATGATGCTCAAGACAAGGTATTGAGGTTTCACACATCCCGATTCCCACTTTCACTTCACTTTCAGCCTCTTCCAAAATTGTAAACCGTCACAACCTGACCCTGTGGGTGTTGGAACACGGTAAGATTAGTACTGTGTTTGCAAAATTGATTTACTGTGGTCTGTAATTACACATAACGATTTGAATTTTTGACTTGGCTTGACTGCATTTTTTCATTTAAAACATACGGTTCTTTTTTACCCCAGAGAAACAGCATTTACGTAATTGCTCTCAACTCATCTACTTGGGTATTATAAATCAGTCGTGCAATAAAAGACTTCCAGAGACACTGCAAGTGAGATGTTCTTGGCATAATTCAGCCCCCAGGACTGTTCCAGTTCAAGGACTGGAATTGAACAGCATCCATTTCTTACTGGATATGAGATAGAGAGGGCTGTCTAGAGCCTTCAGATCCTGTTAGCAAAAAGAACAGGCTGTGAAGGCAACTGGAAGCATTGAACTGGAAGAGAACCCAAAGAGTTGGGTTCTCTTTGCTCCCATCTACCTCTAGGCCACCCTTCGCCTATTATACAAATTGTCTAGTGTGTGTGGGCCTGTGTGTGTATTCATCTATTATATGCCTTATATACATCTATATCCATACAAACCCTTCATTCCACCTCCTAGTCTATATGACCCACTGCATTTTCCTCTTAGGCCAGCGGTTCTCAACCTTGGCTACACATTAGAAACCCCTGGTGCTTTTAAGTAAATAAATCCTGATGCCCAGCCCCCATCCCAGACCAATTAATTCATAATCCCTGCAGTGGGGTGGGAGCATTTGTATTTTCAGATGCTCCTGGGGGGTTTTAATGGACAGCCAGGACTGAGAAACTATCTTGGGCTGACCTTCTTCCTCAAATGTTCGCCCCAAACTATGTCCCATATCCTGGACGGAATATTCCAAGTCTCCCCAGGCTGGCTGCTGCTTCTGCCTGCTCTTAAATGAGCTGTCCCAAAAGACTGGGCATCTTGTTTGCTTTTATCAAGTAGCCTTTAAAAAACAAAATACAAGTCATTGCTTCTCGCACCAACCTATATCTTGTTTGCTTTGGGTTCACATGCAAGGCCTGCTATGCTCTTCAGTGCAGGATTTTATTGCTCTTGTCCTGCTCTTCAGGTAAAACAAGTGATTTGTTTCCAGAGTTCCAACCCAAATGATACCTGGGCAGAAATTTCCGGAGACTCCCTAGACAAATGTTTTGACTCCTTGGGCAATAGTGCCTGCCTCTTCTTGTGACCATTTTCACTCTAGCTAAGTTGGAAGGGAGATGGTTAGGGTTCAACCACAGGCCCTCTCAGAATGGGAATCAGCTGCAGAAACCTCTGGGTGCATTTTCTCTTAGCCTGGAAATTCAGCTAGTTGAGAGCATAACCATTTCACAAGTAGCAAAAAACTGTGTTCTAGACCCATGGACCAGTAGCATTGGCATCATCTGGGAGGTAAACTCTCGGACCTCATCCCAAACCTACTGAATCAGGATCTGAATTTTAACAAGATCCCAGGTGATTTGTGTGTACACTCAAGGTGAAGCTGCACTACTGCATATCCAGCTCTGACCTGCTGGCTTGATACTTGTTCTGTTGATGTTGGGGCAGGGGCCTACAAAACTATAATCAGCTTGCTGCCTTTAGAAGAATTTGGGATATGGGTTGGAAATCATTTGACTTTTCTGTGCCTCAGGTTTCCCTATTAGTAGGTATCAAACCCTACCTCATGAGACTGTTGGGGAGAAAATCCAATAATTTGATGCACATGAAAGTGTTTTGTAAACTCGAAAGTGCCATAGAAATATTAGCCATTAGTGGTCAGAGTAAAAATAACCCAGTTTAACCAAACATTGACCAAAACAACTTCAAGTACTATCTAATAGCAATCATGCAACATTTTCAGCATATTACCCATGTTATTTAAAATCTCTCTCATTTCTTGATAATGTTTCACAGATTTACAAGAGATGAATTTTCCACTACAGTTGCCATACCACCTTGCTCTTCCAGAATCCTTACCTACACCGACAACCTTTTCCATGCTTCAATCAGAATTGTCTTCCTTTGATTCAGATTCTACTTGGCCTTTCATTTTCTTTTACTTTTAAGTGTTCATATGCTCTGGGCAGGTGACTCACCTGAGACATTTCTAATTTCCAGTAACATCTGTTGAGTGCCCACAATGTGCCAAGCTCTAAGAACTGACATTGAAAAAGCCATCACAGCCCAGAGGATGACGTCCCCAACCCACCCGAGCCAATCTTCTATTAGGTTATTAGCATATTTATGCCATGCAGTTCTCCCTCACACCCCGGCTCTTTCAGAGAGGATATTTCCCCCACATTATTTATTTCTCTAATTTATTTTTTTTAAAGTATGCCTTGCAACACCAATAGAACAGCCAGCCAGGGTGTCAGGGTAAAAGGAGCTGCCAGCTGCCTGCTGTGGCCGGATCCTAGAGAAGGGAAAGCACTAACTTATTCACTCCTCCCCCTTCCAGGCTCATCTGAATGCTCTCATGCCTCAGTACATTTTAGGCTCTCAAAAAAGGGTGACTGAATGAATGACTTCTCTGTCTCCTTACTTTTTCCTTCTTACCTACCCTGCACTGAGGTACTATCATTTCCCTAAACACAGCCTCAAAAATGCATCCTTGGGAACAGAAAAAAGCCTCCTGGTCCTTTATCCTCTGAAGAAGAGGCCACAGGGGAGTGAACACAATGGCAGCACCTGCTACCATTTACCAGTGCTGACTGTCAGATCTCTGCCAAATATGTACACACGTTATTCCAGTTAATCCCCTATAATGCCTTAGGATGTATGTTCTATCATTATCCCCCATTTCACAGATAGGAAGCTGAAGCACAGAGAGGGTAAGGAATTTCTCAAAGATCACGCGGTTAGGGAGTAGCAAGAACCAGGATGTAAAACCCAAGTTCCCTGACTTGCAAGCCCATGTTCTTAATCCAATGCCATACTGCTTTGTGTGGCCAAAAGAACACTGGGCTTAGACTCTTGGCCCTGATGCTGAACATTTAATATCCAAAACCCTGAGCAAGTATCCATTAGCTCCTCAGGGCCTTAGTGTACTCACCCGGAAAATAATTACTACAATGGTAATCCTTTTTTTCTAACTACCTCACAGGGTTGCTGTGAGGACAACAGGAGATGAATGCTGCCTGCCACATCCACCCATCCATTCCCCAATCTACCCACCCACCCACCCTTCTACCCATACATCCACCCACCCACCCATCTATCTATCCAACATTTGCTGAGTATCTGTCCTGTGTTGTCATGTGCTAGACACTAGGAAAGAGGATAAAGATCCACTGAGAAAGATGTATGGGAAGATGCTTTTTGAAATGAACAAATATTAGTTGCTGTTACCTTCCTGGAATAAAAGATTTAAGCTAATTTCTTAATTTATTCACTCATTCAACAAAAACTTAGTGAGCATCTCTATGCATAGGGCACTTTCCTAGTCACTAGGCTACAGATGCCAAGAAGAGTAAATAGGCATACCTCATTTTATTGAGCTTCACTTTATTGCACTTTGCAGATATTGCATTTTTTGCAAATTGAAAGTTTGTGGTAACCCTGTGTTGAGCAAGTCTATCGGTGTCATCTTTCCAACAGTATGTGCTCATTTAATGTCTCTGTGTCACATTTTGGTAATTCTAGCAATATTTCAAACATTTTCATCATTATTATGTCTGTTATGGTGCTCTGTGATCAGGGATCTTTGATGTTACTACTGTAATTGTTTTGGGGCACCACAAACTGCACCCATATAAGACAACAAACTTAATCCAGACATGTTGTGTGTGTTCTGACTGCTCCACCAACTGGCCATTCCCTGTCTCTCTCCCTCTTCCTGGGCCTCCCCTACTCCCTGAGACACAACAATATTGAAATTAGAACAATTAATAAATCTACAATGGCTTTTAAGTGTTCAAGTGAAAGGAAGAGTTGCACATCTCTCACTTTAAATCAAAAGCTTGAAATGATTACACTTAGTAAAGCATGTGGAAAGCTGAGAGAGGCTGAAAGCTAGGCCTCTTGCACCAAACAGCCAAGTTGTGAATGCAAAGGAAAAGGAAATTAAAAGTGCTACTCCAGTAAACACACAAATGATAAGAAAGCCAAGCAGCCTTACTGGTGATATGGAGAAAGTCTAGATAGAAGATTAAACCAGCTACAACATTCCCTTAAGCCAAAGTCTAATCCAGAGCAAGGCCCTGACTCTCTTCAATTCCATGAAGGCTAGGAGAGGTGAGGAAGCTGCAGAAGAAAAGTCTGAAGCTAGCAGAGGTTGGTTCATGAGGTTTAAAGAAAGAAGCCATCTGCATCACATAAAAGTGCTAAGTTAAGCGGCAAGTGTTGATGTAGAAGCTGCAGCAAGTTATCCAGAAGATGTAGGTAAGATAATTGATGAAGGTGGCTACACTAAACAACAGATTTTAAATGTAGACAAAACAGTCTTCTATTGGAAGAAGATGCCATCTAGGACTTTCATAGCTAGAGAAGTCAATGCCTGGCTTCAAAGCCTCAAAGGACAGGCTGACTTTCTTGTTAGGGGCTAATGCAGCTGGTGACTTTAAGTTGAAGCCAATGCTCATTTACTATTCCAAAAATCCTAGGGCTCTTAGGAATGATGCTAAATCTGTTCCACCTATGCCCTATAAATGGAACAGCAAAGCCTGGATGACAGCACATCTGTTTACAACATGGTTTACTGAATGTTTTAAGCCCATGGTTGAGATCTACCACCGAGAATAAAAGATTCCTTACAAAATATTACTGCTCATTGACAATGCACCTGGTCACCCAAGAGCTGTGAAGAAGATGTACAATGAGATGAATGTTTTCATGCCTGCAACACAACATCTATTTTGCAGCCACGGATCAAGGGGTACTTTTGACTTTCAAGTCTTATTATTTAAGAAATACATTTTGTAAGGCTATAACTGCCATAGATAGTAATTCCTCTGATGGATCTGGGATAAGTAAATAGGAAACCTTCCAGAAAGAATTCACCATTCTAGATGCCATTAAGAACATCCATGATTCATGGGAGGAAGTCAAAATATCAACATTCACAGGAGTTATGAAGAAGTTGAATCCAACCCTTTTGGATGACTTTGAGGGGTTCAAGTGGAGGAAGTAACTGCAGATGTGGTGGCAACAGCAAAAGAACTATTAGAAATGGGATCCGAATGTATGACTGAATTGCTGCCATCTCATGATAAAACTTGATTGGATGGGGGGTTGCTTCTTATGGATGAGCAAGGAAAGTGGTTTCTTGAGATGGAATCTACTCCTGGTTAAGATGCTGTGAACATTGTTGAAATGAGAACAAAGGATTTAGAATATTACACCAAGTTAGTTAATAAAGTAGTGGCAGGTTTGATAGGACTGAGTTCAAAGAAGTTCTACTGTGGGTCAAACGCTATCAAACAGCATCACCTTTCATGAAACGATGAGTCAATCCATGTGGCACACTTCACTGTTGCCTTTAAGAAATTGCCACAGCTACCCCAGCCTTCAGCAACCACCCCATAAACAGTCAGCAGCCATCCACACTGAGGCAAGACCCTCCACCAAAGATTGACTCGCTGAAGGCTCAGATGATGTTAGCATTTTTAGCAATAAAGTATTTTTTAATTAAGGTATGCACATTGCTTTTTTGACATAATGCTATTGCACACTAAATAGATGACAGTATACTGTAAACATAACTTTTATATGCATGGGGAAACCAACAATTTCATGTGACTCGCTTTATTGCAATATTTGCTTTATTGCAGTGGTCTGGAATCGAACCTGCATAATCTCCAAGGTATGCCTGTACATAAAAGACAGGGCTGCACAAATTCAACAGCATCTTCTCATCATTTATTAAGTCATCACCTTCCATCATTTAGAAACACACAGTAGCTATGGGCCTCAAGGCAGTGTTAATATTCTAAGTAACACTTTGCATGAAGGTGAAGACTTGCTGAAGGAAGTAAAATTTTCAGTTGATTTCAATTTCAATTAATTTGTCACAGTATCTCAAGGACTAATGAGAGTTTCTGAGGAGGTAGTACTGCACCTGGACCAAAATGCCTGTCTGAATCCACCATTTAGAGTGATGTCCATTTTAGGGTGATGGTTTCAGAGGAAATACATGAAAGTCAAAAGAGCTATTTTTTTCTTGCTTCTGGGGTAAATGTGCATATTGATTCCTGGCTGCAAGTTGGCTATTTCTATTCCCTGCAATCATTCAAAATCCATGGCTCTGAGTACCATAAAGATTCCCTATAACTGAATTAGAAATCACCTGCTCAGTTGCAGAGAAAGCATCTCTTTTCCATTTGGGCTTTTCCCAAATGGCTCGCAAAGCTTATGGTTTTGGTCTTCTGAGGGCAGAGTCATGGAAGAATCTGCATTTTAAATTAAATGCTGGAGGAGAAGTAGACAGAAAAAAACATAGTTTTTTTTTTTTTTTAAATGTAAGTTAACCACTGTTTTTTCCCTAAACAAAAAGCTGGACTTTAAGGATGGTCTCCCCTTACCATGTGCAAGATGGGGTGGGTAAAGAGCTTTTCATACTCTAGTTCAAGCCCTCAAGAGACTTGGTGGAGTGCAATGCCAGCGTTTTACTGAAAAATAGATGTTGCTGCTGTTGTGTAGGTGGCCAGGGAGTTGGTCCTGATGGGATTTTAATGACAGTCTACGTTTCTTGGGGCCTTCCTCCAAGAACATTATTTTCAGAAAACTGGGAGGTGTCAGTAACACTGCAGTTTGTCCCCCTCATTTATTTACTCCCTAATTATCTCAGAATTTCAGAACTTTAAAGCAGGAAGAGATTTCTAAAATATGACTTAGGAACCATCTAATCTACTCCCTTGCCATTTACCAGATAAGGAATCAGAGGCCTAGAGAAATATAGTGATTGCCCAAGGTCACGCAACAAAGTTGATGGTGAAGCTAAATTAGAGCCCCTACCTCCCTTTTTCTATTTTTGGTCTTCCTCATTCCAGAGCACCAAACACTCAATTATATTAATATAATGTTATCGATAGAGAGGGATAGGAATGTAGGTCTATGATTTAAAACAGAATCTCTCATTTAATGACAGAGTTTTACATTGCAGGATCCAAATGTTGAGGCCTACCAATTTGCAAAATCTTAAATGGTGTAACCCAAACCACAGCAGGAACTAGGATCTCAAAACCAACCAACCAACCAACCAACCAACCAACCTATTGTATACCATCCGGATTTTTCAAGATCCAGAGCTCTCATCTTCACATTGGGCTGGCATATACAGGTCTTTTCAAGGCACTCTGTGTGCCAGTCCCTCTCATATTGGAGTCAAGCCTGTTTAGTTGTCCACCACTCAAGTCCAACCATGGGATCCTCTCATCTTTGCCCAACTGGTTGGAGAGACTGCCACCACTGATATGAAGCCAAGTTTAGTTTGTAGATTGGAAAAACCAACACCCTCTTCAGCCAAAGACTTCACCCATGGAAGGGTTATTTTTCCACTAATCTCCAGTTAATTAATCTCCTTGGGTTGCATTTATTTAATTCTGCCAAAACATTTATGCAGAAGTTTGTATCCAAATTGTTTGTATGTGGACCTAGAGGCCATTGTTTATCTCCCAATTCTACATCTAATGGGTAGACCAATTTGTAATATGAAAAGACTGGGCATTTTCACAGGGATGTCAGGGATTTCACAGGGATGTTGTAAAACGTGGGCCTTAGAGATGTTATTTATTTATGGAAACTTTGTAACTAAGCAGATCTGCAGAATTTGTCATTTTAGAGCCTGAAAAAACTTCAAAGATCACTTAACCAATCTTTCAGTTCTCACCAGCCTGGACTCCAGATAAAACAACGGAAACAGAAGGAAGGTAGGTGACAGGCTGAAGGTGACACTGCAAATAGGAACTGAGTTCTAGTTCTAAGGCTGCTTTTACCTGGCATGTATCTCCAGGCATTCGCTCATCCTCCAAACGCAAACCTTACTTTAACAGAAAGAGGTGACAGCCTTTTAGTAATATACATTTAGTAGATGTAATGACATTAGCTTTTTGTAATATTAAATTTTAAAACTTGTTTCTAACATTAACAGACAGAGGTGAAATCTTGTTAGTTATGGGAAGATCACTATCAGCAAAAGGAGGAGCTTGAAGAGGGAGTTTGAGGGGAGGTAAAGATATTTCAGAAACTCCCCATTAAAGATTTTAAAAGAGACAGATTGATCTCATTTAAAATTACTGGCTCTGAGCAGTGTAAAGGTTAGTTTTACTATCTAATCCTCAAAGACCAATATAATTATGGATAAAATAGTTATTTTTTGAGCTGTAGTCATTGTACAAAGAGATCTACAAGTCATTCATTCATGCACACATTCATTTATTTATTCATTCAATAAATATTTATTGAACATCTACACTGTGCTAGGCAGGGTTGCAGACAATGGGGATACTGCAATGAACAAGAGCAGGTCCTGATTTCTTTGAGTTTATATTCTAGTAAGAGAGATACACAGAAAACAAGTAAGAAAATTAAAATAGACTTCCGATTATGCAGACGCTATTTCTGATCCTTCTGGAAACACACTAAAATGACAGTAAAGGAATAAACCCACAAGGGCAAAACAAACAGAAGAGAAGGTGTCGGGAGATAACGGGTATTAGCAGACCACTGAAGTCAACAGAATTTTGGATAGCAGAGGACAGACACACGGTAACTGACTGTTACTGTTCAAGAGTGTGTTGCTTAATTTCCACATATTTGTGACTTTTCAAGTTCTTCCTCTATTATTGATTTCTAGCTTCATTCCATTGTGGTCAGAGAAAATACATCGTATAATTTTACTATTTTAAAATGTATTGAGACTTATTTTGTGACCTAACGTATGGTCCCTTCTGGAGAATGATCCAAGGGCACTAGAGAAGAATGTGTATTCTGCTGCTATTGGGTTAAGTGTTACATATATCTGTATGGTTTAGTTGGTTTAGAGCAGGGGTTCTTAACCTTTTTTGTTCCATGGACCCCGTTGCCAGTAAGGTGAAAACCACGGACCTCTTCTCAGAATGTAGTGGCAGATAGTTTTATGACACTCAACTAGCATTGGGTCTAATGACTACTGAAATTTCAAAGTACGGATGAGTGTAAGCTATTTTTCGAGATATTCAACAACTGTAATGTGATATGAAATTAATACTACTGTAATTTATTGCATACATTCGTAAGTGAAGGAAATGCTAGATTTCAGTTAGAGGTCAGAGAAAATAAAGATAATAAGTTGAGTTTTTTCAATTCAAGCTCATGGATCCCCTGAAATCTTTCCATGGATCCCTTGGGGTTCATGGATCCTTGGTTAAGAACCCCTAGTTTAGAGTATTGTTTGTAGCAGTGTGGCAGTTTGATATAGTTATGAATTCCAAAAACAGATATTGGATTATGTTTGTAAACTGGTCTGTTAATCTGGACATGATTAAATTATCATTAGGGCTTTGATTGGGCCACATCAGTAAGGCATCGAGCCCCGCCCCTTGGGGGTGGGGTCTCAAAGATAAAAGACATGGCAAAGGACAGAGTTGGAGTTCTGATGCGGAGTTTTGATGCCGGAGCCCAGGGAAGTAAGCCCACAGAGAAGCTTGGTCATGAGGAAGGAGAGAAGGCTCCAGGAAAGAGACAAGCCGTTCACTTGATAGCCTACAGCAGGCCGTGTGGAGTGAAGCAAGCCTGAGCCAGGAGAGAGGCAAGCCCTGGGAAGAGAGGAACCCAGGAAGCCTGAACCCTGGCAGACGTTGGTAGCCATCTTGCTCCAACACATGGCAAAAGACTTGGTGAGGATAGTAACTTATGCTTTATGGCCTGGTAACTGTAAGCTTCTACCCCAAATAAATACCCTTTATAAAAACCAACCTATTTCTGGTATTTTGCATTAGCACCCCATTTGCTGACTAATACATCATTCAAGTCTACTGTTTCCTTATGGATCTTCTGCCTATATGTTCTATCCACTATTGAAAGTGGTTTATTAAAGTCTCCTACTATTTATGCACAATCATATATTTCTCCCTACAAATCTGTCAGTAATAGCTTCATATGTTTGGGGATCTGCTGTTAGGTGCATATATATTTATAAATGATATGTCTTCATGTTAAATTGACTCCTTTGTTCTTTGTTGGTATATAATGACCTTCTTTGTCCCTCATAACAGTGTTTGTCTTCAAGTCTATGTTATCTATTAGTGTAGCTACCCCTGTCTTTTTTTTTATTACTACTTGCATGGTATATATATATATTTTTTTTTCCATCCTTTCACTTTTGACCTACTAATGTCTTTGAATTTAAGGTGAATCTCTTGTAAACAGCATATAGTTGGGTCATGCTTTGTTATCCATTCTGCCAACATCTGCCTTTTGATTGGAGAGTTTAATCCATTTACATTTAAAGTAACTACTGCTAATGTAAGACTTTCTTCTGCCGTTTTGCTATTTAGTCTTTGTAAATCTCATACCTTTTTGACCCTCAATTCTTCCATTAATGCCTACTTTAATATTTATCTGATTTTTGGTACACTGTATTGAGTCACTTTTTCTTTCTGAATATATTTTTTCTTATATTTACTTTGTGGTTTACCATGGGTTAAAATTTAATATCCTAAATATGTAACAATCATATTTGATTTTTTATCAACTTAACCAATAGCATACACATACATTGTTCCTAAACCCTTTCATCCCCTCACCTTTTTTTGTAGTTGTAACAAATTATATCTTTTTACATTATATGTCCAAACCCATAGATTTATCATTAATTTTTATGCATTTGCATTTTGGCACCTGTAAGAAGAAAGAAGTGGAGTTATATACCAAATGTACAATACATATTACTGGCTTTTATGATTACTCATATGGTTACCTTCATCACAGGTCTTTATTTATGCTACTTTGAGCCACCATCTAGATTCCTTTCAGTCTGAAGAACTCTCATTAACCTTGCTTGTAGGCTGGTCTAGTGGTGATGAACTCCCTTAGTTTCTGTTTATCTGGGAAAGTCTTATTATCTCTCTTATTTTTGAAAATCAGTTTTGCCAGATATAAAATTCTTAGGTGGCAGGTTTTTTGTTTTTTTTTCTTTCAGCACCTTAAATATTTCACCTGACTGCCTTCTTGCCTCCATGGTTTCTGATGTGAAACTGACACTTAATCTAATTGGGACTCCCTTGTACATATCACACTGCTTTTCTCTTGAAGCTTTCAGAACTGTCTCCTTGTTCTTTGCATTCATCAGTTTGACAACTAAGTGTTTGGACATATTTTCCTCAAGTTTATCCTGTTTGGTGTTCACTGGGCTTCTCAGATGTGCACATTCACATCTTTGGCTAAGATTGGGAAGTTTTCTGTCATTATTTCTTCGAATATTCCTCCTGCCTCTTTCTCTCTTTCTTCTCCTTCTGAGAGCCCCATAATAGCTATATTTGTATGCTTGGTGGTGTTCTACACGTCTCTTAGGCTATTTTTACTTTGTCTAATTCTTTTTTCTTTCTGCTCCTTAACCTAAGTCATTTCAATTGTCTTGTCTTCAAGTTCACTGATTCTTTCTTCTGCCAGCTCCAATCTGCTGTTGAAACACTCTAGGGAATTTTTCATTTTATTTATTGAGGTCTTCAACTCCAGTAGGTCTGTATGGTTCCTTTTAAAATTTTCCTTCTCTTTACTGAGATGTTCATATTGTTCATTCATAGTTTTCCTATTTTCATATTGTTTATTGTTTTCTTGATATCCTTTAGATTTTTTCCTGTATTTTCCTTCATTTCCTTAAGCATATTGGGATCATTTTTTTTTATCAGTCTGGTCTTCTTCACTGATGCTTTCTGGATTTTTATCCTCTTTCTGTGAATGGGCCATCATTTCCTTCTTGTGTTTGTCTTGTAATCTTTTGTTGCACACTGATTGAAGTGTTAACTCTGGGATTTTGTCCCTGGGTTGTCTGTTTCCTGAGTTTGTATCCAGCTGGTGTTATGACAGAGATTCCCTTGAGTTCTAGGAGCTAACAAAACCAAACAAACCAATGCTAAAAACACCTTTCACAGTCTTTGCAAACTGGCTTGCATTGGTCAGTAATCTCCTTCAGAGTTCAGTCCTCCTACCAAAAAGGACAGCCCAAGGTGAATGCCAAGTATAGGGTGTTCCCTATCTTTGCTGAGCCTGTGTCTTGTATAGGCTTGTGCTTCCTAGTCACCTGAGGAGTTCTCCTGTGTACAGGAATTTGAATGCCCCCTCTATTCCCTGTGAAATAGGGTTTCTCCCTCTCTGGTGTATTTTATTTTGTATTGTAGGACTCAAAGCAGGAAAACCTTTGCCCTGGGTTGTTTGCCTTAATTGTTTCTTACACTGCTTTCACTGTCCCATGATGCTTTTGCCTGAAGGGCAAATTCTGGGGCAGGGTAATCTGCAGAGGAATTTCCTAGGTCAGTCTTTCTCAGCTGGAACAAGGTCAGGGACCCACAAAGGGAGTGCTGGTCATCTCCACACTGCTGTGGGTGAGGGGTGAGGAAGGGACAAGCAAGGACACCAGGAGCCTTTTCTATGGCTTTTTGAAGCTGCATTTTCTTGATTCAGAACTTGCCCAGGAAATGAAGCCTTTTAACTATTTTCTACAGTTTTGAGGAAGGTTACTATCTTAAAACTACTCTGCTGCTTTTGCCTGAGGTGGGTTGGATCAATGGCTGCTCTCAGAGGGGCCCCCAGTGATCTGAAGTAGCTGATCAAAAGCAGTGATCAGTGATTGGGCTGCACCCTGCCCCTCCATGATCTCGGGGAAGTGGGTCATTATATCCCATTCTGAGACTAGCACCAGGAGCTGGCACTGAGGAACCCACTGCTGCTTGCCACAAGGCTGGAGAATGGGGATCAGAGCATTGCATGGAGAGTGAAATTCCTCAGTTTTTACAGCAGTTTACTAACTTCTTCCTCCTATTCTTCCCTGAAAGCTGCACAGTGTTCTAGTAGACTTGAGTTTCAAAATAGATTCAGACAGTTCCTACCAGTTTAATAAGTGTTTTTGTGGAAGACTGATTCCTAGAGCTTCCTACTCTATCATCTTCCCACAATCCCCCTCCCCTGCCCCCCAAGATTGGTCCATTTTCAAACATTTGTAGATTTCTGTAAATCTGAAAAGAATTACAGATAGTGATATGTGTGTGCACCCCCAAGAAATGGCCAGGCCAGTTTCTCCTTGTGGTGAACACCACCCCCAGAGCTTTTTAGTGTCTTCCTCTTAGATGAAAGGAAATCCAAGAGTTGACAGATAATTGAGGAATGCTTCTCACAAAAAAACAAAAACAAAAACAAAAAAACTCCAAGGAAGTACAGACAATGTTGGGAGCAGGAGAAAACTCCAAAAGTCAACTAATATCTTCAGAGATGGTAGAAAAAGATTTTGTATCCATGAAACAAGAACAGAATGCAACACAAAATGGAAAATTCAAAGAACAAGAAAACCACTTGGAATTTGAAAATATAGAGCAGAGATTAAAATTTCATTTATAGATTGGGAAGATAAAATTTTAGAACTCTCTCAGGAAGTGGAACAAAGTGACTGTGTAGAACAAAAAGATTGAAAATAGGAGATAAAAGTTAAGAAAATTAAAGGATAATACTGATGAGTAATTACCTAATGGCGTTCCCAAAAGAGAGAAGAAAGAAAATGAAGGAGAAGAAATTGTTTTTAAAAGCCAAGAAAATTTGCTAGTACTGAAGGAGTACAAGTTTCTAGACTAAGAAGGCTAGACTAAGGCTGAGTGGTACTGGAGTAGGAGAACTGAAAGCTTCAGGAAGGATGTCTTCAATAAAAAGATTTTACTCAGACCTGGAGAGGACCTAAACAATCACTCATAGGTACAGTTATTACCCTCCTTTTTAATTTGAGGAAATCAAGGCCGAGAGAGGTTAAGGCATCTCTCCAAGGTCATACAGCTAGTAAGACTCAAACCCAGGTCTGTCTGACTTCAAAGCATGTGCTCTGAAATGTGAGTTGATATTATCTGAGACCTTTCTGGACTTTGATTCTGCCATCCAGGGTGTTAGAGACATGGCCAGAACTGTGCAACAGGTACCTGTTCTGGAATTAACCAGGGTATGACAAAGGAGGAATGTTAAGGAGTGTTTGGTAATCTGCTTTGACTCTGAGTCTCCCTTTACTCCTAGAGACTGGGCTACCTCCATTCCTAGATTTGGGAGTTGTGGAACCAGGTGGGGCAACTCTGTAAAGTCAGCTCATCTTTGAACTATAGGACCTGAGGAAAAGCAAATTTCTCCAGCACCAAAGGAAGACCTCAACTCCTCTCTGTGATAAGGTTAGGGATATGATTCCCAGTGGGATTCTCAGGACCATCATGGACTCATTTGAGGTAGCAGTTTCACCAAAGTTCCAAAGTGGCTCTCCACTTTGGATCGACTTGGCATTGGGATATGTTAGATTCTTTAGATTGATGATAAATCTGGGTATCAAGCAGGTTTCTTCTAAGCTCAGCTAAGTTCTCACTCAAATCTTGGCCAAGATAGATCATTCCAAAGAGGCTGAGTCTAAGCTGACAGATCTGCAATAAAGAATGGGCAGAAGGGAAAAGTGTTCCTTTGCATCCTTTTTCCCAAAGGTGAGATTCATATGTTAACTACCCCAGGAAATGCTTCATTTCGCTCAGTCCATGCCAGTTAGGGTGGCAGAGTGGTCTAACGGGTTAACATCTCTGGAAGTAAACCATTTACCCAATATGTTGAAGTGGAGTTATCAGCAGGCAAAACGATCTCCTGGGTTGAGGAATTTGGGTGGCCCCTTTGCATGGAGTCACACTAATTTGAGAGTCCTATCCTTGAGCGTATAAAACTTCTTTGCTCCTAAGCCATTGCAGAGGCAGCCAAAAATACAATGCATTGGCTAAGCATAGGAACATGTCCTTTTTCTTGGCCATTTTGGGTCTATTTTTCCAGGAGTAAAGACCCAAGAAATCAAAATAAAATCCTTTACTTGCTCTATTCTTTAAGAAAAAACATTTATTTCTTGTGTTGGTCTTTCTAAAAAGTTTGTTCATACAACTGCAAAAGGATTGCTCACATGCAGGCACATGGACATGGATGAGGAGGTGATCCCAAGCACGACCCCAGGGTTGAGCCATCCCAATAGAGTGCTTAAAGAGCTTTTCTCCAGGCAACTGCTTCTTCGGTACCCCATAATTAGCCTGTGCTCTCAAATGCATACAGATTGAGTGGCTGTGGGGTAGAAGAGGAAGAGACTAACTCTACAAGAAAATAAAAATGATGCAGCTGTCTCTAGAGAGAGATTACCAACAGAATATTAGAGAAAGGACTGTGACAGAAACTTTAAAATTCTTTTTAATTTTTTTTTTTTTTTTTACAAATTTCACAGATTGAGAAGAAAGCTATCCAGCAACACCTTCATTCACTAGCAAGACATCTACCTCTCTGAGTATTGACAGTACTCACTACTGAATGATGGTGAACTATGTAAAGATGCCTTATCTTGAATTCAGGATCTGTAGCTCAGATCCTTTTTTAGGAATCACATACCAGCCTCATCCCCAAGTAGAGGCACCTGGGAACCAAGAAATTTAGCACATATGCTTTGAGGAGCTACGTTACTAAAAGCAAACAAATGTTCATATATGTTGATTTTTACCCAAAGATGCTGTTGTGGGTTGAACTGTGTCTCTCAAAAAGACCTCCTGTATTTGTGAATGTGACCTTATTTGGAAATAGTCTTTGCAGATGTAATCAAGGTAAGATGAGGTCATACTGGATGGGGGGGGGGCTCTAAATCCAATGACTGGTGTCCTTTTCAGAGGTGGGAAATTTAGGACACAAAGACAGACAGATACAGAAGGAAGAAACCCATGTGAAAATGGAGGCAGAAACTGGTGTGATGCAGCTATAAGCCAAGGAACATCAAGGATTGCCAGCAAGCACCAGAAGCTAGGAGAAGGCAAGGAAGGATTCTTCCCTAGAGCCTTCAGAGGAATATGTCCTGCCAACATCTTGATTTCAGACTTCTAGCCTCTACAACTGTGGGAGGATAAATATCTGTTGTTTTAAGCCCCCCAGTTTGGGATACTTTGTTAACAGGAGCCCTAGGAAACCCATACGGATACCATTATTATACTTGTATTGAGCTTTAACTCTTAGATAAATACTTATATATACATAATCCAGTTGGGGTATTAAAATTATGCTGCTAAACCTAGCAGAGTTAATGACAATGTCACAGGCACAAATAATGAATAATGATGAATATATGTGAACAATTCCCTTTCTCAGAACCTGTTTCCCTAAGGCCTACTGACTACTTCAAAATTCTTCCAACTTTCCAAGTATGCTGCGGCCTGGAGCGTTCTCCAATATTCCTAGTAGACAGGGGGCCAGGCAGATTCTAGCCAAGCCCTCATGTCAACATCTCTCCTCAGCAAGTTCTTTCTCTCCAGCTTCTGAACGTATTTGGAAAGACTGCATCCTCTGCCTTTAGAAATGTAGCCTGAGGGGGCAGGTAGGGCCACCACCTGCCCTGCTTGTCCAACATCACATAAATGGTACTGGCTAAACACAGCTGTGACAGTTTGAAGTTTTTTATGGATCCCAGAAAAGATCATGTCCTTAGAGCTAATCCATTCCTATGCATGTAAACCTATTGTAGGTGGAAATTCTTGATTGAATTACTCCTTTTAAGGGTCTTTGATTAGATTGTATAACCCAGGGTGGGTCTTAATCCTCTTACTAGAGTCCTTTATAAGGACTAAAAGCAGCAGACACAAAAAGGCTGCTGAGACAGAGAAACCCTGAGAGGCTGAGAAAGAGGTCCCAGAGGCTGGAGGCTGGAATCAGCAGAGCACAGAGGCATGGAAAGAGGCCCCCAAGAGACTGGAAGAGATGAGGCCCAGAGGAGAGAGGAGAGATGAGCCCTATGCCTGATTGCCCACAGCTGAGTTCGGGGAGAAAGTAAGCCTGAAGGAGAAGGTAGAGACCCAGACAGGCAGAACCACCATTGTGTCCTGCCATGTGGCGGGAGTCCAGGATCACTAGCAGCCGACCTTCAATGAGACAGCATCTCTGATGATGCCTTGATTTGGACATTTTCACAGCCTCTGAACTGTATGCTTCTAAATCTAATAAATTTCCATTATAAAAGCCAACTCATTTCTGGCATATTGCTCCCAGGAGCTTTTAGTAAACTAAACAGCAAAACAAAACCAAAAAAGCCACCTAAATAATCTTAGCTTACTAATCGGAGGACTGTTACCCACATTATGAAATAATCATCTGAGGAAATTATTTCAATATTTTAAATACTTTATAGATATTAACTTGGCTAGAGAATCTCAGGAACTGGAGACCTTACCCCAGATTTTAAGAGTTGCTGCCAATGTAGATTAATTAGAAACTAAGACAACTTATACCCGACAAATCACAGTTTTAATCAATGGGAAAATAAGATTTGATTTTCAAAGTCATTTCAAGCAACTTTTAAGGAATATACTTGCTGTGTCAACTGAGACGTCTCTATATTTCTCTTTCATATGCTTCACCCTGACACTAATGGTAGATTAGAAGAGTATGCTCATTTTCTTAATACTTGCCATCAGTCATCCCTTTTCCTTTGAAGAAGTTTAAAATCTAGGTTCTGTAAGACAGTGTTTGTGCCATGTCTATCCACTGATGCTAATCAGAATGAGGGATATACATCTAATTTTATTTTGACTTGAATATAGCAAAAGGTTTTTGTTTTTAAATTTTTTTATCCAAAATGGGTAGCAGCTTTTGAAATGGATCCCCAAAAGCTATGTGTCAATGCTTCCACTGTGGAAATGCTTGACTTGGTGGCATATGAATAAGATTGATAACATGCTGAGTGCTTATCAGATGTCTTAAAACACAGAGCCTCCAAACAAGTCTTCAAAAGGAATCCCATCACAATGAAGTCACAATCACTGAGCAAGGATGGCTTTCAAGTGGCCTGTGATGCAGGTGTCAGGCAACTGGGCTTGGTGACCCTCTGCTTTTTTTTTCCGTTAGGACAGTAAGGATAGAGAATCTACATTTTGTTAACTGTAGCTTGCTCTGGAGTTTCATCATCACCAGGATCGCTGCCTGTAATTTTTGCCCATTTCCTTTTTTTTCCTATGGCAGAGACTAAAGAACTAATGATAATGCTTTTTCTAGTAATAAACCTTATTCTTTTTCTAGGGCTAAATCACCCTAATTTCTTTTCTTTTTCCTCTCTCTTCACCAATATCGTTGTATCTTTTTCATCTCATATTATTTATTTTGTATTTTTAATAGGTAATATATGGCACTAATATGGTACCAACTTGAAAAATAAGTTGCTCCCCTAATGCCTGTCCACCAGTCTTCCCAGTTCCATACTCCAGGCACTAGTTACTGGTTTTCACATTGTTTTAAAAACGAGTGGGACCAAATCACAGCTGAACACAGCAGGAGGATTTCTTCCTGACTTTCTTGCATCCCACTTCTCTTAGCCTAGCCCAGCATATAAGCTGGGATTTCACGCTCCTTCTCCGATGCAGTATAACACTATACACTTATCAGCAGCACTCTATGACCTGGAGGTTTTTCTACTTTGGAAGCATAAAATGACAGTGCCTTTTAAAGGATCCTTAGGGGTCACCCAACCCCACCCATTCATAAAGAAGTAAGAGTCCCTGAGAGTTTAAGATCACACACTGATTTAGAGGCAGAGTGAATTTCCTAATTCACTGTTCTTTTCATCATAACACATTATGGTGTTAAAAATACTATACAGGTCCCTGGCCCGTATCTGTGTGCAAAGCCTCATTTATTCCTATTAAATCCTATTCTGTTATTTAAGGATTGTTTTTATAAATTTGAATAGCATACCTACACTTATTACTAATTAAAAAAAAAAAAAGATTCCTGGCAGCAATGGATCCCAAAGGAGCAACATCAACAAACTTTACCTTCTTCTTTATTCTTGCCTTTTTTTTCTGGTCAAAGTATTAAGTAAGATATATTGCTGGACCAATACTTATGAGAATACTGGTATTTGTGGAAGGCTGGCTCTTTGTGGTGCTGAGTATTTGATTTCAATTTAGCACACTGGAAGAGCTTTGCTGTGGGGCTGCCCCAGGGGGCCTATTCCCTCATGGTTTATTACAGAGCCTGGGTGGGTGGAAGAAGCACCCCTTATTGCTATAAGCATTGATAACAAGTGCAGTAACAGCAACAAAAACGACAACAGTAACAAGGGCTATCATTTATTGAGCATCTCCTACTGGCAAGTGAACGTATTCTCATGTAATACTCATAACAACCTTAAAAAGCTCTCAGTCCATCTTAACCAACTTGCTGGACCAGCCAGCAATCTCCATGCCCTTTAAACTACTTACTGATGACCATGGCTCACCAACATGACTGCACTCCTCGAGGATAGTAATTTACTTGTGCACTTCTGCTCCTACCAGCTGATTTGTAGGTTTACCAGGAGTTGGTTGAATTTGTTCCCAATACTCTTTATGCCAGTTGTACCAATTATTATAAATATATAATTTTTTTAAAAAGCATAACAGAAATGGATCAAATATGAGTTTAAAAAGTTAACTGCATGAAAACTTAAATACCTTAGAAATATTCAATACATGATTTTGTTTAAAGATAAACTGTTGAATTCAGTATGGATGAGAAAACTACAAGTTAAATTATGAAAAGAAAAATCCTAAGAATCTAGAGAGATTCTATGCTCTGATTGTTTTTGCAAATGTCTTCAAATTCCTGTTCCATTTTAAAGAAATCACAGACAGTAATACATCAAGGGTCTGAATTTATGCAGCAAAGGCAAAGAGCAACCTCAATCAGAAAACCTATTTTCAAAAGGGAAGGGCCATCACTCTATACCAAAAGATGGCAAATGAATGTATGTATTTATGTTTTAAGTTAAAGTAGTATGCTTAAAGTCTTATTCCTTTTTAAGATTCCCTGCTTTAAACAGCTATTTCAATGACTGCATCAACTATTCGTCCCAATCAAGTCAATTAAGAAGTCTTCTACTGAAATTTATTCTCATTTTATAGATGAGGAAATAAGGGTGAGAAGTCAAGTACCTTGTCCATGGTCACACACCTGGTTATTGGTAGACCTGGAATTTAAAACCAAGTCATCTGACTTCAAAAGTCATGTTCTATATGAATCAAGATTGCCTGGTGATCTGTATGCCAAATTTGAATATCTGTAGCGCCACTCATAACCTCTTTTACCATGCAAAGAAGACTAAAGCATAAAATAGTCCATACAAGGTTTTTAACTCCATATGGGTTTTACTGGGCTTTTCAGAAAGGAAGCATCTCAGCAAGGCTGGCTCTAAAACAAATCTCCAAAGAAAACTCTGCAATCTCACTGGCTCTCCTCTTTAATTCTAGCCATGGGATTTGTCTATGCAAATGGTCCACTGGTAAAGGGAATTTAAAAATCTTGGCAAGGAATGACTACCAGAGCATGTTGGAAATTTTGGGTGTCTTAGCCTTTCTCTAAGCCACAGGAACCCTTTATAGCATTTCCTAGATTTTGGAATCCCTAGCTTATCTCACTTCCCCATTTCCATATCCCTCTCCCCTTAATTGACCTATACCTGAGATTTCCTGATCCCATATTTTACCTAAAAGAATACTGAGGGCTGGGTTAGGGGTAGAGGGAAGGCAGAGATTATATTTGCTGTGTTTAAGGGTTATAAAAAAATTACCCTAAATTGACAGTAGTTGCTTCCACTAAAACTTACCCTTAATTGAAACCATGAAATCCAGGGGTTTAACTTGCTTGATATTAAAGAAATACATACATATATATTTTGTTAATTTTTTCAGTTGAAATATTCCACACATTAAACATCCTTATAATAAGCTACATTAATGATACACTTTTCTTCAGTGTAACATGAGTTTGACCCTGGAAATCTCACAAGTGAAAAAAAGAAATAAAGATAAGTAAAAGTAAGATTAAAAGTTTTCTTGTCCAACTGTTTGAGGCATGGCAGTAGTTAGAATGTGACTTTAAATCTTGTAAAAAAAGGAAAAAAAAGTAGAAATCATAAGACTTCAGAGCTCAAAAAGAGTCTTCAAGAAGTCATCTTGTCCATCTCCTCCACCCTCTCCCCCCGTCCAGGCTACTCCAACTTAAGCCATTTATCCCAGCCAGAATCCATCCTATTTTTAAAATGAGAATATAACTGCCTTCCTCTGTAGCTCATCTACTGTTTAATAACCCTCACTGTCATTAAGTCTAAAAAAATCCTCCCAGATGGGGACTGGTACCACGGCCTCCTGAACCAGCTGGTCCATGAAGGTCTTTGACTCTTCCCAAGCAGTGGGATCTCCAACTCAATAAGCAAACAGGCTTCTTGCTTACTACAGCGTTTTTCTGACTACCCTTTCCCGAGCCTCAGAAAACAAACACCAGGGATTACTGGGGAAAACACAATCTTGTAAAACCTTTGGACTCTTGGAAAGGGTAAGATATCATTGAGCCATCTTCACAATGTAGTATCAGGAAAAGGCCAGTGCCATAACTAAAAAAAGGTTTCACCCAAAAGGGAAGGAAGCTGAAGCTAAAAATATATCATGCCAGCTGTCATAAATACTTGTCAAAGCAAAGCAACTATTACATTAGTTACCTCTCTGAAGAGCAAATTAGGGGTTAAGGAAATAATGGAATTTTTTCAGTTACATGCCAGATTGGCTAGATTTTGTGGAGGAAGAAATCTTCCACAGAGAAATAAAGTTTATTGGTAAAAGGCAAAATAATTCCATGAGAATTTAAAAGGGATTCCAAACCAAATCAGTGGCTCCAAAGTCTTAGGCCGGGGATGAGGGGTGTGTGTGTGGGGGGGTCCTTCAGTCTGAAACACAGAACCAGGATTTCCAGGCCTTGCCCTTCCTTTTCTAGTGTCCAAGAGACAAAACACTCACAAAGGTCTTTTTTCTAGTAAGGTCTGCCTAAAGCTGCCGAGTCTCTCTCCTCTCTTGAATATCTGGGTTCTGATAGTTTCCTGCAGGCTGGCTAGAATGAGCCCTCACTGGCTGGTGGCTTCCTCAGAAATTGTGAAGGGCAGAGGGAAAAAGAAGGAATTCTTGAGCAAAACAGGTATCTCTAAAAGAGCTGTCACTGGTTACCTAAGGGGCCAACGTAAATGGAGGATATTTTTCCATTTGCAAATCAGGGATTCCCTGGATTCTCGTCACTTCTACTCCTCACCTTGCTTACGGAAGTAGTCTTGTTTTGGGTGTTGGCCGTATGGGACTTAGCCATCCTTTATATAAAGGACACGATACATCCCCAACCCCTAGGAAGGCCAAGTACAAGGGCCACAGTCCAAGGAAAACCCAAGCCATGGATGCCCAAGTATGTTTCAAGAAATTGCAAAACTTGTATAGAGAAGCTGTCACCCAGCTTCCCCCAATAGTGACACCTCACTTAACTATAGCACACTATCAAAAACCAGGAAACTGAAATTGGCACCATGCAATTAACTAGACCACAGACCTTACTTGGATCTCACCAGTTGTTGCATGCACTAATGTTTTTTGGTATGCATTTGTGTATAACTCTATGGCATTCTCTCACATGTATAAATTCATATAACCACCTCCATAAAAAAAAAATTGCAGTGCTTTTTTTAAGTCTGATAGTATTGAGATTGAATTGCTAAAACAAGTCACAAAAGGAGCAAATGTAATAGCAACTGTCACTAAGGTGATTGTGACAGAAGGCTAAATGATTAATATTATCACTAAATACTTAGTGAATTCCTAGGGACGTTTTCGAGTTAATCTTGGAAATTCATTATTTTCATGAACATCTGCCTAGTGAGCCCAGGAATTTATTAAGTCCCTACTGTTCTACAAACATTTGTGACAGGGTGGGCAGACAAGCTTCAGCTCACATGCCATCTCTTATTGAATTACAGTGGCTGCCTAGAGGAGCAAATTGAGGAGGATTCGGAAGCCACATCTGGGCTTAGCAAGAGACAGCTATTATCCAACAGAGGCGCTGTACCACTGGAGAGTGGCAGCTGAATGCATGCCAGGAATTTGCCATTTCCAAAATTTCTGTGGCTTTTTGGGTCACAGAGTGTTCTAGGTGCTGGGGAAAAGGGATTAAAGAAAACCCAGCTCTTGTCCCCAAGGATTTTACAATTTTGAAGGGGAGGCGAGCATGTAAACCAATGGTGTGACACAGAACACCAAGTGCTGAAATTGAGGTATATGGGTCAGTGAGAAGTGAGCACATGAACAAAAATTTGGGCAGGCTCTTAGCTTTGTATGCTGCGGAGAACACTCACACTTCAGGTGGCTGGTCTATATGGGGGCAAATTTAAGAGCAGAGAAAAACAAGGGTCTATTAGTGACTAGTTGAGGAAATCTCTGAGGGTAGGTAGGATCAGGAGGGAAACATGTGTAACCTAGATTTAAGACCCAGGCTCTGGAGCCTAACTGGGTTCAAACCCCAGCTCATCCACCTGTTAGTTGTGTGACCTTGGTCAAGTTACTTAACCACTCTGCGCCTCAGTTTCCTCATCTGTCAAATTAGAATAACAATAGTACCTACCTCATAAATCATGAGGTTATGAAGATTAAAATGAACAGTACCCAGCACATAGTAAACATTATTTAGGTGTGTGCTATCATTAATTCACTTTTTAAGGTCTAGGAGGCCAAAAGATTTGAAATGTATTATTTTTAGATTAAAAAATCAATCAAGATTAATAAAATAACTACTGAAGTTCCAAGCTGCAGCATAAAACTGTAAAAGAAAGTGGGCAGATCAAATGGTGCATTTTGGAATAGTTTTTTTTCCCCCAAAGTTTCTGAGTTCCTGCCTCACGCTGGCCTAGCAAAGGTCAGCATGTTGCATGTTTTCAAATCCAAATGTAAAGAATGCCAAGAAAGTCAAGTATTGCAACGATTTGAACAGAAATGAGTTCCTTTCATTTGTAGCCGCAACCCAGAGTTTTCTTCTAGGTCAGAGTCCACCAGTGAAGAGCAGGAAACAGGGTCAGAAGGACAGTCTGGAGGCAGCCGAGGCTGCACTGAATGCCACACAAAGGAGTTATGCAGGTTCTTAAGAAAACCGGGAGATGTTTGTTCTTTTCCTGAGTGGTTTACTTTTATGATAGCAGACTTCAGACAGGAAGATCTAAAGATGCCAAGCCACGTTCTATACACCTATTGCCTGTGATGGTTGAAACGAAGTTGACCAAGACTTGTGTAAGGAGTTTGACACCCAATATCTTGGTCTTTTCGGGTCCCACACACTCATGTTTAAGAAGTTGCACATGCTTGCTCTCAGTCATCAGATGTCCGAGTAGCTTTATAAAGTACTGAAAAATAAGTTCTTCCCTCTTTCCTGAAGTGCCTTGATGCTATACAAAATGTCTTTTTTAACCTATCCCAACCCATTCTTCTCATATCTCCTGGGGAAAAAAAGGCCCAACCCAAAGGTCCTATGAGCTCTCACTTGATTTAGACTTTGCAATCAATAAAAGGTACTCTGACCTCTGAATGGATGAAAATGGGTTGATTGTCATTAGATTAAGACTTGGTTTTTGCCACCTACTCTTTTCTTCATCCTTATCCCTTCCTTCAAAAACTCTGCATGGCTCCATCGCCTATTTTTCGTGCCTTCTAAACATTCTTTTTTCCATCTCTGCATCTCAATGTTCCAGTACCTTCTCAAACTCAGCATGCCTCCAAAATCAAACTTACAGCTAGTTAGTCTCCCTATCTTGCCTCCAATCTCTTTGGAATCATTAACACAACTTTCTTCGTCCCTTAAGTACCTATCACGTGCTAAGCACTCTCAGTTTATCTCTAATAATCTCTCCTTGATAAACACAATGGCCGATTCTGGTACTTATCTTATTAGACCTGTCAGTAGCATTTTACTCAGTTGATCACTCCTTCTTCTTCGAAACATTTTCTTCATTTGCCTTGCAAGACACACACATACTTGCTTTTTCTCCAACCTCAATGGTTTCTCCTCAGTTTCCTCTTTTCCCCAGCCTCCATGTTGAAGTGCTCCAGACCCGGTCCCATCCTCTTCTCTATCTACATCTCTGCCTTAATCGTCTCATTTGGTCTCATAACTTGAGCGAAGCAAGCCAGACACAAAAGGACAAATACTGTATGAATGTGTTACTATGAACCAAATATATTGTGTAACATATTGTTTGATTCAAAAAAAAATTTATATGTATCCATTACATTTAATTGAGAAATGTATATATTTATTCATCTGTGTTTACTTTTTAGTTTTTAATTGTTTATATTTTCAATTATTAAATGTACAAAATAA
>JAQZBX010021028.1:0-32578 GCA_029593785.1 Cabassous unicinctus
TCCTAGTTATCAAAATCACCATCATACTTAGTTTAAGACCAGAGAATTATTTAATGTGATCTGCACAAGAATGAGCTAATACTTAAGATTTTATCAATCTGAAACTAAGAGAAAGATCAAGTCAGAAAACAATTGTGTTAGATTTTGTTTTTCCTATAGCTACATTTCCTAGAGCTACATAGACTTTGTTTTTCCTATAACTGTATTTCTTATAGTTAAATAGATTCGTTTAGATTTTGGACAATTTTAATTCTATTTGGCAGATATTTCCAGCTGATAAATTTAAATGCAACTGATTTATAAGTGACTCATGTATTTGCAACCAAAAATAATTAATAAATAAAATATGATAAACAAACAGTGAAGTACTGCATTGACGTAATATAATTGATGGCATATATTACAGAATATCATTCATATTATTTAGAGATATAGCTCAATATTTCTAGATATTTATCGATATTAAAAGTCTTTTAATGAAGTAAAATTTCTGACAAAATATTGTAAATTTGCACTGGCAACATTGTTTATATGGTATAAGAATTTATTTCAATCATTTATTAAACATACTCAGAAAATATATTTAAAATAGTACTCAATTTAGAACATTTTGGCAGAATTCACTTTGGTTAGCTATGATCAGCCATAATTTAAATGACCTTTCAAGCCAAAATGGGAAAAAGAAGGAAATAACCTAATATTTTTACAAAGATAACTTGGCTTAAATGGAAAAATGAATTAACAGACATCTAGGCTGATTGGGGCTACAATATTAGGTATCATCTGCCTTGTCAACGTGTATAAACTATTTATACTTGTGTACATTTCTGAATATGTTGTTTTTTCTATGTTTGCAGCTTTGAAAAATAAATTTCAATTACAATCTTGGGAACAATGGGAGCAGCATACTAATGAAACTAAGAGATAGTGAAGTGGGGACATCATTGTCCTCCTGCTTTATGTCTTTTTCAGAGTTTATAATTGGCTATAAATTTGAAGGTCACTCTCACTCTGTTACTGTTTGAATTTATATATTTCCAGTCCAGGCCAATATACTTTCATGGTGTTTTCAGGCAAATGAAGGCCTTATGTTATCTAGCAAATGCCCTGGTTTTTCTTTTGTGGACCCCAGAAAATTATGTTGAGAAGCTAACCCATTAGTCTGCATGTAAACACAGTAAAGATGGGGAGTTTTGATTAGATTCAGTTAAGTGACTATTAATTAGATCACTTTTGATTAGATCACTCTAGGGCCTTTGATTAGACTATGTCAGTGAGGCATGACCTATGATAGGTCTCTACATTCTTGCTTGGGTATTATATGAGCACAGAACAGAAACCAGAAACACACATAGAAAGCTAGCCACCATATTTACCTGCCTTGTGAGAGAAAGGATCACCTGCAGCTGCAGAAAGACAAAGAATCACCAAGATGCTTAGAGGCATCTTGGAGGCAGGAGGCTGTGTATGCTCTAAATCGGGAAAGCACAAAATCAGGGAAAAAGTCCCTGAGAAGCTAGGCCAGGGAGCAGCTCAAAGATGAAAAGAAGAGCCCTGCCATGTGCTTCATTGGCCACAGCTGAGTTATGTGAAAAATAGCTTGGAGGATAAGGTAGAGACCCAAACGAAGTGCTGCTATTTTGCTTTGTCACATGGCAAGAGCCCAGGATCTGAAGTAGCCAAACTTTGGTGAGAAAACATCTTTGATGATTCCTTGATTTGGACATTTTTTCAACCTCAGAACTATAATCTTTCACCCTATTTTTGCTTTGGCATCCTTAGCAAATCAAAACAACAAAGAAGCTGATTAAAATGGACTAACTTCAGCCTGCTGAGCTCCACAAAGCATATTCTGTGTCAGAAGACTCTGACTGGCTTTACCTTCCTTCTCAAACACCTTTCTGTTAACAAAACCAAAATAGGGTCAGACTAAATTCATGTGGGCACAACCTGAAAACCCTTGCCTCATCATTTTACTACATGCTTCTTGCTTCCTGCCTTACACTTTATTGTTATTACTGTGGCTTAATACATTATAGGATCTGTGCAGTGCCCATAAATACATAACCTTGTAGTATAGAGCAATTAAGGAATCTGGGAAAAACTTTAACTACTTGGAGATAAGAACCAATGGATAAATTCTTCTTACACTTCACTCCAGAAAACCACCTTGAAGCACAACCATTCATATGTCCTTTGGCTAGATGGTAGAGAAAAGTTTGAGCCATTGCTTGTGTTCAATATATAACTAGCACACCAACTCAGTAACAAACTGCATAGTGGCTTTCTCTTTTCAATTGCTTCAATCCCATTTTCCTTCCTCATGCATACTTAGTGTTGATATTCCATTAAAAAGTAGTAGTTCATAAGTTTCTCTTCAGACTAATAGCTGTGGAATACCAGATAAATCATCATATATTTATTTGACTTAATAGTAATATTTTAGGTATTCAACTACATATTTAAAACATTTGCTAATGCAGGCACGAACAGTAGAAAGAAATGTTCATTACTTTAAGAAATAATTATTGACAGCAAATTATGTCCCATCTCTCAGGCAGTAGTGACACAAATATGAATTAGCCAAGGCTATTGTCTCAAGGTTAAGCAGTTTATTTAATGTAAACTAGCATTGCAAAAAATTGCATGTACAAATCATTGCAAAGGTATAAGATGTGAGTGAAAAGTTTTGGAGAGCAGGGAAAGAGAGAATCTGATCTTGGTGATGCAGAGAGATAGTATTTCAAATATAACATAATTTACTTGGAACCAGAAAGGAAACAACAGATGTGTGTGTATATCTGAGAGTGCCTGTGTGTCTATGAACGTGTCAGTGTATTTTTGTGTGATCAATAATGGAAAATTTCATGAGGTCAGATAAAAAGTTCTAGAAAAGATGCCATGCACTTGGCTAGTGCCCTTAGAGCAATGAAAAGGAGAAATATCTGCTTCCTTGAACTTCCCAATTCTATATTCTGTGACGATGGAACTTTCTATAATGTGTGCTGTCTGATAGAGTAGTAAATAGATATGTGTCGCTATTGCAGACTTGAGATGTGGCTAATGTGATTGAGAACTTATTTTTCTCTTATTTACTTTTAATTTATTCATATTTAAATTTCAGTCACTACATGTACCACATATCCTTGCATGTACTTACATTTGAGGAAGGATGACTCCTTGTTATTTCTCAAAATATAATTAGTAATACAAAGAAACAGCACATGGCAATATGGCAAAATACAATTTTGAGAGAATCAGGGCATCAGAGTAGAATTCTCTAGAGGGAATATAATTATGTAAATAATAGGTGATTAGAAGTGATTGGAGGTGCTTAAGAAACTATCTTTAGCTGGCAAAAGACATATGTGAAGTCCTGAGGGAGAAGAGAAAGTGTCAAGTTATTAAAACTAACCCACAAACAAAGAAGCCAACACAAACAGCAGAGGAATGTGAAGGGAGGATGTTATGAAGTGAGTCTAAAAATTTAAGAGGAGATCAAATCTTAAAAAAGCCTTCACCTATTAAGATTGGATAGTTTATATTCAGGGAAGTGATAAACCATACTTTTCCATTTTGAAAAGTAAGAGGATAATGTTTCCATTTGTAATGCATCATTCTGCATGCCAAATGAGTTAAAATTGTTCAGAAATCAGGAGAGGTGTTTCTAAGGTTGATTTAATTTTGTCTTCATATTCAGGTGAAGGTAATCCCTGGAATATTAGACAGTTTCTTAGACTAAGGTTTTCAGTTGGCTCAGCTCTGCCTACATATGAAATATTGCAACTGGACCATATTGGAAAGAACTCTAGACTAGAATTATTACTACCAGAGAGTAGCATGGCGATGGTGCTCTTGGTAATTTACTGCCCAGAATCTTATATTGTCTCTGGCCTGATGGTGTCAGGGCAAATGGTAATGCATTGAGAAGGAAACAAACTTCTCTTCTTATTTCCTATAAACAATAATAAATTCAGAATGGGTTAAAGAAATATCAAAATATAAAAAGCAAAACAAAGAGATATTAAATATATCCTTATAATTATGTAATTATGCATTATTATGCCTTCCTAAAGAGAACATGTCACCAAGAATTAGCAATAGATTGTAAAACATTTTTTAGTTGAATCATACTGTAAAAATGCTAAGACATAGGATAGGCTCTGAAAACATGTTGCAAATAATAAGACGCACTAAGCATTTATAGACATAAAATAAAATTTCTACTAATAACAATCAATAAGACAATCAACCCAGTGGAAATAAACAAACGTTATTCATGTATAAGAAATACAAAAAATTAAAGACATGTTTAGTCTCAATATAATTGGATAATATGAAAACCTAAAAAGAGAGATCTGTAATATATTAAATACTTACTATATCCTAACTAACATGCTAAGCACTTTTATATAGTATGACATTTAATCTTTACAACAGCCTATGAGTTAGGCAATCAGCCTTCTTATGTTATAGTGAGGAAACTGATGTTCAGAAGGGCTAAATAAATTTTGTAATTTTACAAAGACAGTGAACCTCTTTATCTTCAAAATCAGGCACTGTGGTCAGTAAGCTATGGTGTCTTTATCATTAAATAATTTGTAGTAGAATTGTTTTTCTCTGCATATACACTTTTGAAAAGACTGATATTATCCAATATTGAGTAGGAAGTGATGAAAAGGACTCATTCTTGTCTGCAGGAAGGATATTTTGAAATATCAAAATGTAAATTTCACATCTATGTTATACCAATACTTGCACATATACAAATGAATGGCTAAAGATTTCTTGTACTACAGCAACTAATTTTGTAAAATTGATAACAACCTAACTTCTTAAATCTTAATAAGCATGGAAATTATCAAATTATATACTTGTCTCCTCAGATATTCTATGTAATTGAAACTGGGATGGATGTGGCAAATGGTAATCAGTAGACCCTGAATTAATGACACAAATAACACTCAGGATTCAGGTCGAAACACTTTTATCTGCATCTCTTACACTTCCATAACTAAAGTCTTTACAGAGCTTGTTTCACAGGCAAACTTGACCACAGATTATAAACTGGAGCATGAAACAAAGATTTTCATGCCTTGGATGACCCCTGATGCACTAAGAACAAAAATCACCTAACTTAGAACTAAGATTATGAGGATGAGGAGATATTGGAAGCCAATAAATTGTGGTGAGGGGTCCCTCAACAAGGAAGATCCTTTCCACAGGCATATTGGACAATTCTTGAACAAGCTAATCAGAATATGTCAACCCCAAATCCCATCGTTGTCCCCTCTTCCCATTGTTTCCATCCCATAAAATTCCCCCAATTCTCACATTGGCAAGACAGATTTGAGCTTGCCTCCTCTCTTCTTGCCAGCCGACCTCACAGTAAAGCTCTTTCTTTTCTCAAAATCCTAGTGTAACTCGGCAGTAAGCCTATCACTTGGTAAGAATTTTTGGTAGTCCAGATGGGACCTGCTAGAGATTCTTTTACTCCAAAAGGGAGTGTGGGCCCCCTTGTCAACCCTAAGTGGTGTACCTGGGCCAGCCTTTGTGTAGGCTCATTGATTAGTGTTCTCACTCTTCTTAATTGGTGCCTCAAAGTCCTCAGGACTACTTGCTATTTTGAGGAGAGAAACTATTCCAGGAAGAGATGTCATTAGGGTGCGAAACCTCCTATAAGCACCTATCGTCTTGATGAATGCTTGTTTGGTAGGTTGTGTGTTAGAGTCCCACCTTTTTGCATAAAACCTGACCTTTTGGAATTTGAGTCTTACTTTTTCAAAACAGCAGGGTAGTGGAGTGGGTGTAGCTCAGTGGTTGCGCATCTGCTTTGCATTTACACTGCCCTGGGTTCAATCTCCAGTTCCATTCCTGGGTATCCCCTGAAAAAAAAAGGAGGTTAGGTATATCAATGGGTCCAGACCTCAAGACTTAAGAGGATTTAGTCACAGAGGTATCCTTATCTTTCTTGGTAAGCTTGTACAGTGCCTGGATTAAAACATACATAACCAAATACTTGTAATCATGAGTAATGTTAATAGTATACCTTACTACATTCTTTTAGGCTGTGTTTTACATAATTGGCCTATGTTCAGTTATGAATTAATGAAGATGCAAAAATTATCTTCTCTTGTAATATGGCCTGACCCCAATATAAACCAGAATCAGAGGAATAGTAGCCAGAGCATGAACCCCTAAACTATAATATTATCTTACAATTAGATTTGTATTCTAAGAGAGAGATAAAATGGAATGAGATCCCATATATTCAAGCCTTTATGACATTATACCAAAATAAGAACTTGCAAGGGAATTGCAAAATTATGATTTAGAGGGCAGGGCTCAGTTAAAGCAAGCTAAACCTGAGACACTGGATTCAACTTAATATTCAGTTAAACCTATATTGCCAGAAACAGTTGATGGGCTACTCCACCACACTTGATGTCTCCTTCAGCACCCCCACTGTTTTGGAGAGAAGCTGAAATGAGGTATACAGAAACATCTACTAACCCTCAAGGGACCATCACTTCAACTTTATACCCTTCTTTGCACACTATTTGAGGGGAAATGGTCTCCCCATCCCATGTCTGAAAAGGTACTCAAATTGGCCTGTGGAATACTCACACTCAAGCCTGGAAATTCCCACTTAGAAAAGTTCCTGAAGGGCTGGATGACCAAGGTAACTCTAGAGGGTTTATTTATGTATATTCTCCCTCTTCCACTTCCAATCAATAAAATTAGAAAAATAATATGTCATTTTATCAAGATGACCCTAAAAGGATGGAGAATCCTTCTACTTCCATTTTGGCAATTCATAAACCCACCTTGGTAAATATTCAGATCTTCCAGAACACTTCTCCTCATGCCTGAGGAATACAGAATGGTTTCTGAAAAAGCCTGCCAGGAGGACAATGGACTGCATGAATTGCAACCCATGACATGATTAAAACATCAGCAGCATTTGCCATCCCAGAGGCAGAGCCCAGATGGAACCCAAATGAACCCAGTCACCAAGCCATTCTAGACCCTTAAAAGGGGTGCATCAAAGCAGGTAGGCAAAATGGAGTCCTATGGCCAAAACTTAAGGTTCAGTAAATACAGCAAGGACCAAAAGAAAACACATCCACCTTTTTCAAAAGACTGTTCGAGGCGTACAAACAATACACTGTCCTGGAACCAGAGCACCTGGATAGATGAGGTTAGTCAATATGATTGTTTTAGTTTGCTAAAGGCTGCTAAAGCAATATACCATAAAATGTTTAGGTTTTACCATGGGGATTTATTAACTTATGAGCTTAATCTTCCAAGTATTTGAAAATGTCCAAATCAAGGCATCATCAGGACAGGCTTTTGCTCAGAGCTGCAGATGTGGTGAGTCAGGCATTTGGGAGCATCTACTCATCTCTCTTTTCTTCTTTGGCCCTCATTGCTTTCAGCTTCTAGCTTCAGTGACTCCTCTCAACCTCTATGTTCTGTTGATTTTAGGTTCTGGCTCTCAGGGACTTCTCTCTCAGTTTCTAGGCATTTCCCTCTCTGTTTTTGCAGCTTTTTTCCCTCCACATTAATCCCATTTATAAAGGACTCTTGAAGGGGTCCAAGAGCCATCCTGGGTCATGTCTCACTGAAATAATCCAATCAAAGGCCCTCAACTGAAGTAAATCAACCAAAAGTTCCCATACCCACAGGAATGCACTAATTTAATAACATAATTTTCTGGGGTACACAAAGACTCAATATACCACAATGCCTATGTCCTAGTTGGTTGAGATTGCATTCAAAATTCTTCAAAAACTGAAACCAGAAACAGGAGAAACAAATGAGATGCCAAGCTGCACTGCTAGCCACAGCCATAAACCACAATCTACAGAGATCAAGAAAGTCTTTGATGAGTGATAATTATTTGCTATTTTAGTAATTTAGATATTTATTACATAATTTTTAAAATATGTAGTGTTGGTTGACCTTGGCACGATGGTGTCAGTTTAAGTGGGCATTCACCATCTCTCTCACAAAAGATGGCTGACTGGGGACAGGATCCAGCCTGAGTGAGTTGTTCTGGGAGCCAATGGGGCAGAAGCCTTTGGGGCATTGATCTGGAGGGAGCTGGACAGGGAGATAGATTGCTCAAGATAAAACTGTGTGTTTTAAGCCCCATGGAAATAATGGGCAGCTAAGCCCCACCCTCAGGACAAAGAGCCAGGGTGAACCCTGACTCCTGCCAGCCACCCAGCAAGAGGGAGCATTCTCCAAAAGTGGGAGGGTTCTGGCAAAGGGCAGAGAGGGGTTTCCTTTATGTGGTTTTGGTAGCCTGGACCCCCTTAGAGCTTTGGGGAACCCACCAGTCAGCTAGAAGTGGCACCAACTGAGGGGAGAGGTTAATCTCTTGAGGAAGTCTGATTTACCTAACCGCCCTGGGATAGAGATGTTTGGCCTGAGAGAGGGGGTGTGTCAGCCAATTTAATAGTTCCATGCTGAAGACTATCAGAATTTCAAGTCCCTTAAGGGAGTCAGGCAGTGGGAAGTGGTTAATAAGGTTTCAGAAGCCTATTTAAGAGTCCCCTGGGAAGAGGGGGTGGTCTAGAAGAGGCTTGAATAATCACTTTGGTGCAGTGTACTCAGTCATCAGGGTACCATTTGAATTTCAAAAGGGAACTCAACCTGACCAGGACAGGGGAGGGGAGATCTGCTCATAGAGCCTGCTGAATCCAGCTGCCCTAGGAGAGTAAAATCTCCCTGGGGAAAAGTGACTGAATAGCTTTCCGAAGAGCTGCCTGACCCAGTTCAAGGGGTAGCTCAATGGAGGAATTTCTGCCTTGAATGTATGAAGCCCCTGGTTTGATTCCTGACTCCTCTAAGAGTGATGATCCACAGGGATATCTAACATCCAGCTGATACTGTAGGATAGGGAAAAAATAGACATTATTTTTCTACTAGCTTCTTTTGAGTGCCTTATTATTCCAAAATAAATAAATAAATAAGGTTACTTAAAAATTTTTTTTTAAAACCTTAGTATACTCGCTAAAACCTGCCTCAAAACCCACAAGGAGAAGCCTGCAGGGTAATTGATTGATGAACACAGGCAGCTTGAGAGTCTCCACAAGGGCCCAAGAAGGAACGCTGTTCTTCCTTAGATTTGTTTGACTGCTCGCTTGTGTGTTTGTTTGGGGTTTTTGTTGTTGTTGTTGGTGATGGTGTTTTGTTTCTTGTTTTTCTTTCCATTTTCCTCTCCCCTATTTTTTAAAAATTAGGTTCTGCTAACTTGATTCTTCTTTGATGTGCTTCTCCTTCATTGATTTCCCATTTTCTGTGTATACTGATTTTGTCTAGCAATGCTATCTGTTTTCTTTCCTTCAACTCTTCTATCTTCTGCTTTCCGTTTTGGTGTTTACAGTCCACCTTTTTTTATTAGTTCTGAACTTTACTGGTTTCAATTTCTATCTTGTCTATCCTGTTTTATTTCTTTTAATTAACTTTTTTCTTCTGTCCTTTCTTTTCTCTTTCTGTCTTGCCTCATCATTCTGGCTTTTTAAACCATTCTATATATTTTTCTCTATTCAGTTTCCCATTTCATTGTAGGTACTCCACTTTTTTATTCCTATTACTCTACACTGCTTACATGAGTTAAGTATTCATTTTACTAAGTCTTATATGGCCCCCTTTCTAACTTTTATTATTATTTCTATTATCATTTTTCTTTTCTTACCTCTATCGATTACTATGGCGATAATGTTTTTCCTTCATGTGAACATAGGAAACAGCAACGATATAGAACAAGAAGAACAAAGTGTCAAAGAAAAAAAATAACACACACAAAACCAGCAGCTAAACAAACTCTTGAACAGAGAGATAAGCTAATTAACTGAATAAACCCTTTAAGATAAATGATGACCAGAGGGCAACTAAAATTTACAAACCACACAAAGAAACAGGAAGACTTGGACCAATGAACAAACTAAAAACCAGGAAGAGATGCAGAACATCAAACAACTAATCAAAGCTGGCCAAAAAAATTACATGGGCCAAATTAATGAAGTGAAGGAATAGATTAAGGATATTAAGAAGACACTGGGAGAATATACTGAAGAAATTATAAACATACATAAAAATATAATGGATATGATGGTGATGAATGGCAAAATCCAAGAAATCAGAAAGACCTTGGAATCACATAACAGTAGATTTGAGCAGGCAGAAGAAAGAATTAGTGATGTGGAAGACAGTACATCTAAAATCAAAGAGATAGTAGGACAGATAGATAAAAAGATAGAAAAAACCCAGCAGGGACTTAGGGTTTTAAATTGTGGGAGGAGGTGTGTGTGTGGGGCGAGGGTGGTATTGAAGCTCTAAGCACGCTGCCTGAGAAAACCGAGGCATGGACACCCTCTTGGTGCCGAATGCCACAACCAATCAGGGACGGTCACCTTTGCAGCTACCGCGGCCAATCGGCTGCTGACTTCTGTAGCAATCTCTCCTTGCCATGTGCCTCAAGATGGCCACCGCAGCTCGGCACCGTCCCCTTTCTAGCATAAACATTTCATGCCTTATATGGACATAACCCATCCCAACCAATCAGAATCCACCCAGTATGACTTATCCATCACCCGTTTCACTCCACCTCTCCCGCTCTGTATAAATATCAGAGCCCACCTAATAAAGTTAGACTTGGAAGCCCAGCTTTGTCTCTGGAGTGTGTGATAGTCTCCATATTCGTTACTCATCATCCGCTGGTAACCAGGAAGAATCCATCCCCTGACTCTCATCTGCAGTTCAAAACACAGACCCCGGCCTTTGGCTCACTGTGCTCGGGGATGCCTGAGCCTGGTGAGCTGCACCCCCTTGCCTTCGTCCCCCGACTGCCAGGTTGCCAAGGGACTGCCCGGAGGTGGCGATCTGCGGCGGCAGCCGACAGTGCCGTTTATCGGCAATCAGCGACCGGCAGCTTCGCTGACAGCTGGTGCCCAAACAGGGACCCCTCGAGACCAGATGGGGACCAGTGGTAATCACGCCATGCGCACTTTCAGGTGAGTAACCCTGTGTAAATATTTCCCTCATGGGCAACCTTCCGTCTTCTGTAAGAACCCCTCAGGCCCAGATTCTCCACACGCAGTTAGCTAGCCGGTGCATTAAAATTTCTGAAAAGGAGCTTGAACAATACTGCGACCTAATTGTCTGATTCAACCCCTGGCTTACTACAGCTTCCTTATGGGATCCTCAAACATGGGCTAAACTCTTGAAACATGTATGCTTGGTGAGGTCCATGAAGGGAAGAACTTCCCACTTGCCCTTATCCCAGCCCTACTTGCCATTTATGCCTGCTTAACAGGTGCCCTGCCTGAGGATCCGGCACCCATTCCCCCTGACCTCGATAAAGAGTACGATGAAAAAAAGCAACCTCTCCCATGTTTAGCTGAACCCGCAGGCACTAAGGCCTCTCCTCTATATGCTGGTGTGGAGGCTTCTCCTTTATATGCTGCCTCTGCCCTTCTTTACCTGTCTTTGTCTCAGTTCCACTCAGGTCCCACACCAAACCTTCCTGTGGACATGTCCCCTCCCCCCAAGTCACTTGATACATTCAGCGAAGGCAAATTTCCCTTAAAGGATACCTTCCACCCTGAAACATCTCTGTGCCTGGAAGAGGCCCCCTTCCCCCTAAAACCTTCCATTAGAAAAGCCCCTCCTCTGAGGGGGGAACCCACTGCTTCAGGAGAGGGAGCAGCCACCCCTCTCCCTAAGCAGCCCCCACCCCGAGTATTTGGGTGAATCTGCACTGCAGTACCGACCGCCCCAAACTCTGGTACCCCCACGACTCTGAGACCATAACCACCCACCGGAAAGCCATCTAAGTGGACGTCCTCAACAGCCCATATGCCCAAATGCTATTAGGTAACATCTCCCTACAAATCAATTGTCCCATTGATTGGCAAAACTTAGCTCACGTGATTTGGCCCCCAGTGACGATATCACTTGGAAGGGTCTTTATTACGATGAGGTCGAGGCCTTAGCCCGCCGCACCAGAGCCTCAAAGTCTGCCATAATGGCTGATGTGCTAAAGGGTGAAGGCATTTACTCCTTCCCTGAAGCACAAGTGGATAATGATGACAGCTATTTTGAGCAATGCTGCCTCTGTGCTCAACGAGCCTTTCGCAAAGTAAACCCCAAGGGCACCCCTATTGTGAAGTCTCAGTTAGTTCAGAAGCCCAACGAGAGCTTTGCTGATTTCTACAGCAGGGTCAAGGAAGCCATAGAGTGTAAAGTAGCACATGCAGCCACTGCACAGGCCCTTATAACCAGGCTGCTGTGGGAAGGTGCAAATGGAGAATGCCGCAAGGCTATCACCCCGCTTAGAAATGGTGCCCCTGAAGACTGGATACTCGCTTGTTGGGACATAGGCTCTAACTCTGCTGTCGTCTTAGCCACCTCCCTTGCGGAGCATGAGGATAAAACGATTGCCTCTTTAACTGCTTCTCTGACTCAGGCACTAGCTGTCTCCATAAACACGGTCACGTGCACTGGTGCATGCTTCTCATGTTATCAAAATGGCCACTTCACACGAGAGTGTCCAAATAAACCCGCCCTGTCTGTCCCCTTCACTCTGCCCCCAGTCCAAGCAAGAAACAAGCCTCCTTTCAAGTGTCCCCGATGCAGAAAGGGCTTCCACTGGAAGCAAAATTGTCGGTCTAACTTAGATATAGACGGTTGACCATTGACGCCTTTAAACTCCCTATGGGGCACCTCTCAGCCCCGCCCCTAAGAGAGGAAAACTCTAATGTCCAGCCCCTCACACCCTCCTCACATAGTGACACCAGCCTTTCTCCTTTACCTGAATGTAATTGTCCCTGCAGAATGAAAGGATTTGTGCAACAGCACTGTGGCAGAGACTGGCAATCGGAACACACCCCGCCCCGTAGACCGCCCAAACAGGTCAGAATATATTGGACAGTATCTATTACCCAGAGCAAGGCATGCCTGACACTTTCAGTGGAAGGACAGAAAATAAAGGGACAGATAGATAGAGGAGCTGACATCTCAGTCCTTTCCACCAAGGACATTAGCCTCTCCTGGCCATTAGCAGTGGGCCCTATCATACAGGGAGTAGAAGGCCTGCGAACCTCCCAAAGAACACATCACCCACTTAGCTGGTCTGATTTAGAAGGACGTTCAGGCAAATTTCGACCTCTTGTCCTGCCCCACTTAGATAACACCCTCTGGGGCAGAGACATCTTCACCCAACTCAGAGTAATGTTAACCACTGAACAACCCCCCCAATCATAATGGCCAATGTTCCACCATTAATGACTGTTAAGAAGCCTGCCCTGCCAAAGCTCAGGTGGGATACTGGCAGTCCCATTTGGGTGGACCAGTGGCCACTGCCTCGATCCAAGCTCCCATGTCTTCTAGAGTTAATCCAGCAACAGCTGGCTATGGGCCACATAGAACCCTCTACCAGTCCCCATAACTCTCCAATTTTCATCATACAGAAAAAAAACTCAAATAAGTGGAGGCTACTCCATGACCTTAGAGCCAATAATTCACATATGGAAAAAATGGGGTCCTTACAGCCCGGCCTTTCCCACCCTTCCTCCATCTTTCATAATAACTACATTTTTACAGTTGACTTGAAAGATTGCTTCTTCTCCATTCCTTTACAGCCTGAGGATCAGCCATACTTTGCCTTCACTGTTCAATCCACTAACAACGCAGTACCCTCTGAATGGTTTCAATGAACTGTGCTTCCCCAGGATATGAAAAACAGCCCCACCTTATGTCAGCTCTTTATCCACCCTGCTGTACAGCCACTGACTGAGTACTGCCAGGTGATCCATTACATGGATGATGTTCTGATAGCCCACCCCGACCCCGAACATCTACGCACCTGCTTTAAAGTACTCCTTTCCAACCTTGAACCAACTGCGGCTACAGATTGCCACTGAGAAAGTCCAGACTCACTCCCCATATGAATTCTTAGGGTATTGCATATCCAATAGAGTACCTCCTATCTCTCCAATCATTCAGCTCCCAGACACCTGCACCCTAACTAGACTCCAAGAAATTTGTGGGACCATTAACTGGGTCCAACCTCACCTAAACATGACCACCTTTGCACTTAAGCCACATTTGAGTTATAGAAGGCGACTCTGACCCAAGGAGCCACAGAACTCTTACTGACTCTGCCCTAGCCTGCATAGAAAATTTCAATACAAAAATACAAGATTTGCCCCTGGATCGATTCGATCTGAATACCCCCTTAATGGCCGTTGTCCTGGCCACAAAAGGAGTGCCCACTGGAGTCCTCTTTCAGACAAACCCCTGTATTGGGTCCACCTTGCCTATACTCAACTAGGAAAGATTGTTCAACATGTAACCACCGTTTGCATACTAGGCAGAAAATTACGAAAAACAGCTATATGCCTCTATGGTGTGGAGCCAGATACGCTAGTGCTCCACTTTACAGCAGAACAGACCGGCCACCTTGCCACAAATAACCTAGATATGCAACTCCTGTTAAGGGGTTTTTCAGGAAAGATTGCAAATCATGCTTCCATATACCGACTCCTTACTGCCCTCACACAGTTCCCCTGTACCCACCGCCCTTCCATCTTCCCTTCCTCCACCCCAATTCCTGAAGCATCCCTTGACTTTACTGATGCAAACAAAAAGTTCAGTTGATTCATTCTCAAACAGAAGGGCCACACAGACAGAATTTGGAGGAACAACACGGTGGTGCTGTTCAATTTGGTGAACTTTTGCCATCTACAATGCCCTTTTGCATCACCAGAACCTACCACTAAGTATCTTTACGGACAGTGCCTATGCTGCCCAAGCAGTCAGAGTGCTGCTGCTGGTTGTCCCCCACAGCAAACACACCCCCCTGGACGATCTCCTCTGCCACACCCAAGATATCCTGGAAAATCAACACACAAACATATGCATTATAGACATCCCAGAGAGAGGAGAGAAGTGAAAGAGAACAGAAAGTGTCTTGAAGGAAATAATGGCTGAAAACTTCCCAACCATACTGAGGGAGATGGATGTACATGTACAGGAAGTACAGCACACACCAAACAGTAAAATCTTAACAGGATTACTCCAAGACATATACTTGTCAATATGTCCAATGCTCAAGACAAAGAAAAAATACTCAAGGCAGCCAGAGAAAAGAGAAGCATCACATACAAGGGAAATTCAATAAGATTAAGTGCTGATTTCTCATCTGAAACAATGGAGGCAAGAAGACAGTGGTAAGACATAGTCAAGGTACTCAAAGGAAAAAACTTTGAGCCACAAATTCTCTATGAAGCAAAGCGGGCACTCAAAAATGATGGAGAGTTCAAAACATTCACAGGTAAACAGAAATTAAGAGGGAATGTCAATAAGAAACCTGCCCTTCAAGAAATACTAAAGGAAGTTCTAAAGTTAAAAAGAAAAAAACAGGAGAGAGAGACTTGGAGGAGAATGTAAGAATAAGTAAAGACACAAAAAGAGAAATAAAAACAACATATGACATACATAAACCCAAAGAAAATATGGCTGATATAAGTAATTCCTTGAGAGTAATAACACTGAATGTTAATGAATTAAACTCACCAGCCAAGAGACAGAGATTGGCAGAATGGATAAGGAAATATAAACCATCTGTATGTTGTCTACAAGAAGCCCACCTTAGACCCAGGTATTCAAGGAGGCTGAAAGTGAATGGCTGGTAAAGAATTTGACAAGCAAACAACAACCAAAAGAGGGTGGGAATAGCTATACTAATATCAGACAAAATAGACTATATGCAAAACTATTGTAAGAGACAAAGATGGACACTATATATTAGTAAAAGGTGTAATTTTTCCAGAAGAAAGAACAATCATAAACATTTATCCACCTAATCAGGGTGCCTCAAAATACATGAGGCAAACACTGGAATGAATAAGTGGAGACATAAATGCCTGTACAATTATAGTGGGGGACTTTAAGACACCATTACACCATTAGACTGAACATCTCAACAGAGAATCAATAATGAAACAAAGACAGAATAATATATGAGAGGATCTGGACCTAATATATATATATACAGAACGCTACATTGAAATACAGTGGGATATACATTCTTATTGAGTTCACATGGATCATACTCCAAGATATACCACATGCTACAGAACAACTCTCAATGAATTCAGAAAGATTGAGATTACACAGAGTAATTTCTCTGACCACAATGGAATGAAATTGGAAATCACAAAGGCCCAGAGTGATGGAGTTCAATTAAAGGCCATGACTACTGACAGAAAGCAGGCCACCTTAGTATGTATGAGACAGGTGTCTCTAGTCTCAAGACACTAAGATAAAATCTGGTAGGAGCCTGGTGGAGAAGCATTCTGTGCTTCAAAGAGAGTATCTGGTATACGTCAAATAATGATTAACAAGGTCTGTTACATGCAGGAATGTAAAGAGAACTGAACCATTAACCCTAAAAACTTGCTGACTTTAGTAACATATAGCCCGTCACATATCTATTACCCCTGCACATGTGCACACATATTTTCTTTCTTCTAAAGCTAATAAAAGCCATGATGTTTTATGCAGGGGCACTCTCCTCCTTTTGGATAGAGGGTCCTCCGAAACTGATTATTTCTTTCTCATCTTTTCTCATCTGCAGCACCGTTTTCATGGACCTAGTTCCAGAACATCAACATTTGGCGCCCAAACAGGGACCTGAAAACACAATTTTTCTTTCAGTCAGTGCGCAGTAGACCAAAGATTTCCTGATGAGTGGTTTTCAAAAAAGGTAAGTTACATCCTTGGGATCATCAGGGAAATGGGGAATCAGCAGTGGAACTTTGAAGAGTACACTAGAGTGTTAAAAACTTTATTAAAAAGCACCAGTGTAACTATTAAATCCTCAGCTTTTGAGGAACTTTTTTCTCTTGTACATAAACATTGTTATTGGTTTTAGCTGCAAGGGAAGGATATTTTAAATCTGAAACAATGGAAATTAGTCATGAAAGCTTTAAAAAAAGGCTTAACAAAACAGAGAGATAATTCCAATACATGTATGGTCTTTTTGTAGTCTTATTACTGTTGCTCTTGAACCATTACAATCAGATGAAAATGAAGATAATAAGCAGGATACTACTATCACTTGACAAATAGGAGAACAAACTGATATATATTTTAATGAAAATATATATGAAAAAATTTATGAACAGCCAAAAACAGATAAATTCATGTCTAATAAAAGGGAAGAAAAGAAAAAGGGGGTTTGTGGAACTTTATGAGCGGTCATTATGCTGTCCACTCCAAAAGACTGCCAAGCCAAAACTAGTGTGAGAGCTCCATCTAGCAGCAATAATAGATCAATACCAACTCATGTGTGTCCAACAGGCCAGAAAGGGTTACACTGGGGCAATGAATGCTTTTCTAGATATCATAAGAATGGCAGTCTCGTTAATAAGTCAAGAAATTTCTGGGGAAGAGACTTGTTATACCAATGGGGAGTTTATTTGAATATTCCTTACATTTCTGACACAGCTAACCATCTTATTACTCTGGCCCTTAAGCCTCTTCAAACAGAATCTAGTAAGCCCTCTGAAAATGCAGAGATGGAGGATTCTGTCTCTGATCAGATTGAGGCTGATTTACATTTGTATGACAATGAATGTTCTGAAAGTGACCATCCAGAGCCTCCTACAGAAGCTTGTGCTGCAGTGGCTACCAGAATGGGTTCCTACTGCACTTTTCAAGCTGCTAATAGCCCTTCAGCTCCAGCTGTTGATGTTAACCCTTCAGTTCCAGGTGCAGGTGTTGATGAGCCTAAAGAGACTTCCCTTAACCCGCAATTTGCCCCAGCATTTAACCCTCAGTCAAGGTCCCTAAACCCCTTTATTGAGCCATCTTTGAATCCTCCTAAAGAATCTGTGAAAATTCCTTTACCATAGACTGTACTCATGGAAAGCATAGCACAAGCAAGTAAAGCAGGTGATCCTGAAGCTTTGAAGCTTCTTTTGGGTCACAGAACCATTTTAACTGTGGAAAGACTGGTCATTATTAAAAAGATTGTAAAAAGCAGCCCTCTCCAACAGCACCACCTGTTCGAAATTCACAACGGATTAATGTTAATTCCGCCCCCACAGCTTTCAGATCTTCAGCAAACTTATGCGCTGCCACCTAGGGAAATGCCAGCCTGGATTTGCCACTACAAAAACATTAATATTTTAGAAACAAAATTAAGTCTGTCCAGCCAATTCAGGAGCAAAAGGGACTATTCCAAATATTTAGTAAGATTAATATTAGAAAGATCTAGCACCATTAGCAGGGGCATCACTATTCTGCCAAAGAGTTAACTAAAATTTGGGAAACATTCCAGGAGCAACTTTGTAAACCTCCTACTGCTTACATAATGATAAGGCTGTGGGATGATAGAGGCTAATAAAATTAAATGACTGGAAAAGTAAGAAAGCTTAGCAATACAGTTTCCAGGAAAATTCTCAAAAGCAGTAAAATCAAAGATGTTTGTTTCTATTGACGTGTTGTAACTTGTTTTGTGTTTGTCTGTTTGTGGAGTGTCAGTGTATATTTTGATACCTCCAGATGGTAATATTAAAGTGATTTTAAAAATTATTATAAGAGGTATATTCAAATGGCCAAAATTAAATAAGTGCTTATATTAATAACTAAATATGGATATTAATTTAAATTAATAAAAATAGTTATAATCAAATTAAGTCATTATTTTAACAAGTTTGTTTAATGTTGATGGCAATTGTATGTTGTCAGAAGTTTGAATGGAAACAGTTTCCAAAATTGTTGTGGTAACTTAAGTATGGAAGGTATATAGAATGTGCTTTTATTATTAAGAAAAAGAAAGTAATTTTATCCTAAGATGAAATGACTAGTTATTAAAACAAAGTTAAAGTTTTATTCTTTCTCAATGTTTCTCAAGTCATTAATCTGTTTTAGTAAAAGTTTACATAGGGTTTTTCTCCGGAATAATCAGTATTCAATAAAGCAATTCTGCTTTATAAAAGTAGCTTCTTATACTTTAACTGTATCATTTCCTTGAAGAAACAAGTTTTATCACTTTTAAAAGAACATAATGTTTAAACCTGCTTTCTCAAAAAGTAGCTTTTTATTTCAAATTGTCACAAATGATTTGGTCTGGTACCTAGAAAAAGATAAAATAGTAAAAATAGTTTAGTTCATGTGATATATTATAATTTGAATGAAGTATTTAAAACTGTTGTACAATTAAAAGAAATTTTCTAACTTTATGACAATTAAAGTTGTATGATTAAAAAGTTCATAAGAATACTTTAAAAGTGTATAAAATTCCTGAAATTTTAATAATGTTTCAGCATTGTATTAAATAAAAGTATGTTATTAATCATAATTTTAATTATGACAAAAGTTTATATGGCATATATATAACAATAAGATGTGATTTTGTGGGCCCTGAATCTCAACGGATTTGCAACACCTACTTTCCAGTTCATTAGACTCACCCAGGACAACTAACAAGAAGATCATGATGGACAATGACCATCCCAAGAAACTGAGAGAGTCTACAACTGCAAGCAAGAAAGTTCCATTCATTTGCCCCATGGGATCGAAGCTTCCTCTCAATTAGAGGTAGAGTGTGCATCACCATCCCAGAATCCTCAGGATTGGAGAAAGAACTATGGACTAAAATAGACTTACTGGCATTCTACTATAGACTTATTGTGATTCTACCAATGGAAGAAATTATATCACTGATGTGGATACAGTGGCCACTGGAGGCTCTGAGGGCAGGGAGAGGGAAAAACAGGTGAAATATGGGGACATTTTCAGGTTGGGAATTGTCCTGAATGACATTACAATGACAGATACAGGCCATTACATATCTTGCCATAACCAAAAAATTGTGAGCGAGAGAGTATACAATGTAAACTATAATCCATGCTTAGGGGCAATTGAAAGCAGAAACACGAACAGATATATGCACAGTAATATTCATTGGGACATTATTCACTATTGCAAAAAGTTGGAAACAATCCAAATGTCCATCAACATATGAATGGATAAGGAAACTGTGATATATACAAACAATGAAATATTACTGAGCTGTAAGAAGTAATGCAGTATTAATACATGGAATAACCTAGATGAATCTTGAAGACCTTATGTTGAGTGAGGTAAGCCAGACACTGAAGGACAAATATTACATGAATTCTCTGATATGAATTAAGCAAATTGAGCAGACTCACTGATCTATAATCTGGAAGACAGGTTCACAGGGGACAGAATGGGAGAAGAAGGTTGTGAGCCAATACCCATATGGCCAAAATCTATTCTTTCTTTCTTTTGTCTATGGATATCTCCCAGGTCTATGTGTTGAACAGACTCACCTTACCCAGCTGAGTGGGTGTGACAGGCTTGTCAAATATACTTGAGGAAAGATATGAGCATCTGTTTCTGAAACATCAATTTGGTTCCATTCGTCCATGTTTCTATCTTTATGCCAGTACCATTCTGTTTTTATGACTGTAACTTTGTAATATGATTTAAAGCCTGACAGTGAGAATCTACAACTTTGCTCTTCATTTTTAAGATGTTTTTGGCTATTCAGGGCCTCTTACACTTTCAAATAAATTTCATAATTGTGTTTTCCACTTTTTTAAAAGATGCTGGCAGAATTTGTATCAGAATTGCATTGAATCTGTATATGAGTTTGGGTAGAATTGACATCTTAATATTTAGTCGTCCAATCCATGAGCATGGATGGTTTTCCATATATTTAGGTCTTTTAAAAATTTCTTTTAGCAATGCATTGCAGTTTTCTGAATACAATTGCTGTACATGTTTGGTTAAGTTTATTCCTAAATAATTGATTCTTTTAGTCACTATTGTAAATGGAATTTTTTCCTGACTTCCTCCTCAGATTGTAAATAACTAGTGTATATAAACACCATTGATTTTTGCATATTGATCTTGTATTTTGAAACTCTCATGAATTCATTTCATAGCTTTAGCAGCTTTGTTGTGATTGTCCAGGTACAGGTTCATATCATCTGTGAATATGGAATGTTTTACTTCTTACTTTCAGATTTGGATGCATTTTATTTCTTTTTCTTGCCCCATTGTTCTAACTAGAACCTCTAGCACTATATTGAACAACAGTGGTGATAATGGAAAACCTTGTCTTGTCCCTGATCTCATTGGGAAAGCTTTCATTCTTTCATCATTGAGTATAATGTTAACTGTGGATTTTTTCATTTATGGCCTTCAACATCTTGAGAAAGTTTCCTCAATTCCTATATTTTGTAGTATTTTTATCAAGAAAGTATGCTGTGTTTTATCAAATGCCTTTTCTGTGCCAATTGATAAGATCAAGCAATTTTACTTCTTTGATTTATTAATGTGGTGTATTTCATAGATTGATTTACTTGTGTTAAACCAGCATTGCATACCTGGTATAAAACCCAGTTGAACATGATGAATAATTTTTTTAATGTGTTGTTGGATTCGATTAGGAAGTTTTTTTTTTTTGTTTTTTTTTTAAGGATTTTTTTATTTGTTTTCATTAGTTAAATGGGTCTGTAACATTCTTTTTCATAATATCTTTACTTGGTTTTGGTCTTAGAGTGACATTGGCTTCATAGAATGAGTTTGGTTGTGGTCCTTCTAACTCAACTTTTTGGAAGAGCTTGAGTAAGATTTGTATTAACTTTTGTTGTATGCATGTTAGAACTCACCTGTGAAACTATCTGGTGCTGGCCTTTTCATTTTTGGGGAGTTGCCTGATGACTGTTTCAATCTTTTACTTGTTTTTGGTTTGTTGAAGTCTTCTATTAATTCTAGAGTCAGTGTAGGCTTTTTGTATGTTCCTAGGAATTTTTTCATTTCATCTGCATTTTATAGGTTTTTGGCATATAGTTGTTCATAATGTCCTCTTGTGATCTCATTCATTTCTGTAGTTGGGGTCAGTAGTAATGCCTCCATTTTCATTTTTCTGTTTTATCAATTTGCATCTTCTCTCTTTCTTTCTTTGTCAATCTAGCTAAGCATTTGCCATTTTGTTTTAATCTTGAGGAACCAACTTTTGGTTTTGTTAATTCTCTCTAGATTTTTTTCATTCTCAATTCCAGTTATTTCTGTCAGATTTTTGTTATTTCATTTCTTCTATTTGCTCTGGGAATACTTTGCTATTCTTTTTCTAGTTCCCCATCTAGTAATTAGATCAGTGATTTTAGATCTTTCTTCTTTTTTAATGTAAGCATTGAGGGCTATAAATTTTTCTCTCTGCACTGCCTTTCACTGCAGTCTTTATGTTCTGATATGTTGTGTTCTCATTTGCATTCATCTCAAGATATTGATTGTTTTCTCACAATTTCTTCTTTGGCTCACTGATCTTGTAAGATTGTGTTGTTTAATCTCCATATATTTGTGAATTTTCTCTTTTTCTGTCTCTTATTGATTTCCAACTTTATTCCATTATGATTGGAGAAAGTGCTTTTTATAATATTGACCTTTTTCAATTTATTGAGATCTGCTTTATGACCCAATATATGGTATATCCTGGAGAAGATTCGTGAAAATGTGAGAAGAATGTATATCCTGTTCATATGGGATGCCATGTTCTGTATGTCTGTTCGGTTTAGATCATTTATCATATTATTCAAGCTCTCCTGTTTCCTTATTGATCCTCTGCCTAGATATTCTGCCCATTGCTGAGAGTGGTCAGTTGAAGTCTCCAAATATTATTGCTTAGATATCTATTTCTCTGTCAGTTTTGCCAATTTTTGCCTCACATATCATCAGTCATCCGGGTTAGGTGTATGTATATTTATATTTGTTATTTCTTCTGGGTGAATTGCCCCCTTTATTAATATATAATGTCCTTCCTTATCTCTAAAACAATTTTGCTTATAAGGTCTATTTATTTCATTGGACATAATTATAGCTACTCAACCTTTTTTTAATTTTTTTGCTTACTATATGTATGGAATATCTATTTCCAGTTTTTGACTATTTTTTTCTTTAGTGATTTGTTTTTCCAACAATCTGTCTTATGCCATGCTCAGTTCTAGTTATTTTTTTGTCCTGTGATTTTGAGATAGAAGAACTGTGAAGGGATGCATGATTCAGTAGTAGCAGGTTAGTAGTTTATTGATGACTGACATACTGGATTTTTTAAAATTAATTAATTATTTTTAAACATGCTTTAGAGTACATAAATGTTACATAAAAATATAAAAGAGTCCTATATGCCCCATTCCTTTCTCCTACCAAACTTTCACACATAAACAACATCCTTCATTAGTTTCGTGCATTTGTTACAATTGTTGAACACATATTGAAGCACTGCTGCTATCCCTGCACTATAGTTTGTATTACACTTTGCACTCTATCCTGCACAATTTTGTAAGGTATGACAAAATGTACTATTGCCTGCATCTGTCACTGCAGTGTCATGCAGGACAAATAAAATGTCCCAAAAATGCCACCATATTACATCTATTCTTCGCTCTCCTATCCCTCAGAACTTATGGTGGCCTACATCAATGCTAAGAGTTCTTCCATTGCTAGAATAATAATAAGTCTATAGTAGAATAATAATAAGACTACTTGAGTCCACTTTTCATTTCCCAAACTTGAGGATTTGGGGATGCTGATGCCCACTCTGCTTCTAATTGATAGAGTATGTAAATCTCATGGGACAGATGGATGGAACTATCATGCTTGCAGTTGCAGACACTTTCTGTTCCTTGGAATGGGTGTAGTCCATCAACATCTCAAGTTTGTTGTCCTTTTTGATTCCAACGAACTAGAAAATAATTGTTGCATCTCTGCTGAAATCCATGACTCAAGTGGCAAATAGATGGAACAAAACTTTGAGTCTCTGGAACATATATTTATCAAGTATAGTGATAGTTATTGGTTCAAATAAGAGGGGCTGAAGAGCCATGTATAGAGAACCTATAAATGAGTCTTAGTCTGTTACACTTAGGAGCATAAATTCCAAAGTAAGGCCCACTGACAGGGTGCTGAATTGCTGAGCTCCCTGCCTTGCTTATAACTTCTGGATGTCTCTAGATCCCTCAGGAGCCCTGCTATTTAAGGCACTGTTTACTGTGGCAGTCAAGGAGATACTGTTGAGACTTGCATAAGCAGAACCTCTGGAATGACCTACTGACTCACTTTGAAATCATTTCACCATAAAAACTCATTTGTATTTACCATTTTGCCCTTTTTATCAAGGTCTTTTTCGAGATGCATTGTTAGTTGGTGTTTGGTAATAATCCCTTGGTGCCAGGGAGGTTCAACCTCAGGTGTCATGTCCCATGCTAGGGGGAAGGTAGTGCATTTATATACTGAGTTTGGCTTAGAGAGAGGCCTTATTTGAGCAACGAGGAGGCTTTCAGGAGGTATCTCATAGGCAATATATAATATTAGGCTATGTTTCAATTTCACAAGAAAAGGTTCATAAGTATAATCATCAATGTCAAGGGCCTGGCATAATGATCTGCCTTATTTCACTAGGCACTCAAGGGATTCTTGGTGTCCTCTTACAGAATGTAGCAGAGTTCGCCAGGATGGTAACTCAGTATTCTTTTGGTTATTGTGTGGCTCTCCACCCACTGAGACACTGTGCAATGAACTCTTGAACTAATTTATATGCCTCACAGTCATGCCCCATGTGAACCCGTTCACATGCATACCCCCATCACTGACACTCTATATCAAGATCCTTGCCTGCCATTGTTGTGACACTTCTGTACTCCAATACCTCTCCAAAATGAAGCCAACAAAATATTCAAATAAAATTAATAACAAAATGAAATGATAATTTTAAAAATTACCAATAAAACACAAAAATTTTTTAAATTTTACTAATAAAAAATTGCACATTTTGTCTTTCATCACTGTAATTTCTATTGTCTTGTATGTACAGTGACTTTTTCTTCCATTTATTTCCCCAGTACATAAATTTTTATTATTTTATCTTCAAAGAAGCTCTAGGATACAGAAAAGTCAAACAGAATATAGTTGACTCCCAAATTTCCAATTCACTTCCACTATTCCCCTCTCCCTTATTAATAATAATTTACATGCAAATGTTATATTTGTTAAAATTGATTTACAAGTATTGGAGTATTGCTACTAACAATGGTAAATGGTTTGCATTTTAGTTTACATTTTAGATCTTACACATTTATCAATTTTGATGAAATTAAAGTGGCATGTATTCATTATTGCAAGATCATGCTGAACAATTTTAATGCCCTAAAAATGCACTATGTTTCAACTATTCTATTCTTCCACCCCCTAACCCTCAGAACCTATGGTGACCAATAAGTTTCAATTATTGCAATATGAGATTCATATTTACTTGTAATAATATTGAGAACTTGACATAACAGTCTGTTTTCTTTTATTAAGTACTGCCTATGTTCTTGAGGGATTCTTGTCCCTCTAATTGAGAACATAGCAGGACTCCCCATGATTGGAATTTGATTATTTTTTTATTGCTGTGTTCATCTCCAGCCAATAATATAAGACTCTTTGACAAAATGAACACTTACATATTACATAGAAGCCTGCCCCAGGTGTACCCTGTCCCATGTACCCCACATCCATCACCCTAAATCAGTAACCGTCCCCTGTCATATTTGCAAAAAGAACATCCCAACATTGTAATTTTAACCACAGACTTGCAAATGCCCAGAGTTACCTGCCAATTCCCTCAACCCTTCCCCCCAGTTCCATGGATAGTCCAACCCAATCCCCCCAATCTACTCCTTCTCACAAACCTGCAAAGCCAAACCAAATCACATCACTGCACCACTGTTACACTCATCCACTGCACAACTACACCCTTCTACCTTATCGTAGATTTTGCCCATATGGGCATCAGCTTACCACCCTCTACTTCCTTTCTGTCTCCTGAAGCCTTATCTTCTACACTCTAGTTCTGTGAGTCTGCTCAATTTGCTTTATTCATAACAATGAGGTCATGTAATATTTTTCCTTCAGTTTCTGGCTTACTTCCCTCAACATAAAGTCTTCAAGATTCATCCATGTTATCCCTTGTGTTAATACTGCATTCCTTCTTATCTTACAACCCAGTAATATTCTATTGCATGGATATACCAGAGTTTGCTTATCCATTCATCTGATGATGGACATTTGGGTTGCTTCCAACTTTTGGCAATAGTGAATAATGCTGCTAGGAACATCAGTGTGCATGTATCTGTTTGTGCTCTTGCTTTCAATTCTTTTGAATATATGCCCAGCAGTGGGATTGCTGGAATGTATGGAAGTTCTATATTTAGATCCTGAGGAACCACCAAACTGTACCCCACAATAGCTGAACCATTCTACATTCTTACCACAGTAGGTAAGTGTTCCACATCCTCTCCAACATTTGTAGTTCTCTGATTTTTTAATAAACAAATCAATTTCATTGATACATATTAATAAAGCATAGAATTTATCCAAAATATGCAATCAATGGTATTTGTTATAATCACATAGCTGTGCATCCATCACTTCAATCATTATTAAAGCATTTTCATTATTTCAATAATAATAATAATAAACAAAAAAACAGACAAGTAAGAAAATTCCTCACTTCTCAATCTCTGTTTCTCCTGCTGTATGTAGCTTTTATTTCAGGTATTATTACTCTATTATTTATTTGTTTATTAAACAGTTTTATTCAGATATGTTCACATACATATGATCTATCAAAAGTGCAAAATCAATAGCTTTTTTCAGCAATTAAAATGTCCTCTACTGTAAAATTGTAAAATAAATAGAAAATAGATTGAAAGAAATCACTCAGGAGGTTGGCAAAATGTGTTTCTCTCTCATGCTTTCCTCATCTCCCTTTATCTTCAAGTGGAGTCTGGTGCCCTTCTCATGCTTCCAATCTCTCTGACAACATCTTCTTCCTCACTTCTCTGAAGTTCAGGCTCATGTGATTACACTGCATGCTTCCTCCTCTTTATTTATTTATTTTTAAAAATATATATTTTTAATTAAAAAAAATTAGATTACCTAAATGTTCCATAAAAAATATAAGTGATTACTATATGCCCACTCCCTAGCCCTCCCACATTTTCCCATATTAACATCATCCCTCATTAATTATTATGGTGCATTTGTTAGAACTGATGAACACATTTTGGAGCATTGCCACTAATTGTGGATTATAGCTTACATTGTTGTTTACACTCTATCCTCCACAATTTTGTAAGTTATGACAAGCTATATAAATGACCTGTATCTGTCATTGCACTGTCATTCAGGATAATTCCCAAGTCTCAAAAATGCCCCCATATTACACCGGTTTTTCCCTCTCCCTCCCCTCAGAACCTCCTGTGGCCACTGCCTCCACATCAATGATAAAAATTCTTCCATTGCTAGAATCACAATAAGTCTATAGTAGAATACCAGTAAGACTACTTTAGTCCATCATTTATTCCCTGTTCCTAAGGAGACTTTGATGGTGAAGCTTACTCTACCTCTAATGACAGGGTGCTTAGATACCATGGGGCAGATGGATGGGACTATCTTGCTTGCAGTTACAGACTCTCTCTGTTCCTTGAGATGATTGTTGTCCATCATCATCTCCTTGTTATTTGTCCTGGGTGAGTCCAATGAACTGGAGAGTAGGTGTCCCAACTCTGTTCATATTCAGGGCCTCATTGGAACTTGGAAAGCCCAAAGATTTGTGTCTCTTGGACATATACCTATCAACTCTAGTACTCACTATAGTTTCAAATAGAAAGGTCAGAAGAACCATGTGTAGGGAAAACACAACTGAGTCCAACTCTGTCAAACTGGAGAGCATAAATTCTAGGGTAGGGTCCACTGGCAGGGTGCCAAACTCCTGAGCTGTCTGCCCTACTTATACTGTGGTATATACATACAATAGAATATTACTCAGTTGTATGAAGAAATGCAGTATTAACACATGGGATAATATGGATGAATCTTTGTTTTTTTTTTAAGCCACCAATCCGAAAGGTGCAAAATAATATCTCACTGTAGTTTTGATTTGCATTTCCCTAATAGCTAGTGATTTTGAGCATTTTTTCATGTCATTTTTGGCCATTTGTATTTTCTCTTTTGAAAAGTGTTTATTCAAATCTCTTGCCCATTTTTAAATGGGTTGTTTGCATTCTTATTTTCAAGATGTATGGTTTCTTTTGATATATTGGATATTAGGCCCCTATCAGATAAGCGGTTTTCAAATATTTTCTCCCATTGAGTAGGTTGTCTTTTCAATTTCTTGTAAAAATTCTTTTGAAGTGCAAAAGTTTTTAATTTTGAGGAGGTCCCATTTGTCTATTTTTTTCTTTCATTGTTCATGCTTTGTGTGTAATGTTCGTGAAACCATTTCCTACTACAACATCTCATAGATGCTTCCTTACATTATCTTCAAAGTCTTTTATGTTCTTGGCTCTTATATTTAAGTCTGTTCCATCTTGAGTTAATTTTTGTAAAGGGTGTGTGATGGTGACCCTCTATCATGTTTTGTATATGTGGAGCGAGTTCTCCCATTATCAATTTTTGAAGAGGATATTCTGTCCCTGTATAGTGGGCTTGGTGGCCTTGTTGAATATCAGTTCACCACATATGCGAGGTATGTAAGAACACTTCATTCAGTTCCATTGGTCAGTATGTCTAACTTTGTAGCAATACTGTACAGTTTTGACCACTGTAGCTTTGAAAGTTTTGGGGGGATTTTCTACATTATAGGATCATGTCACTTGCAAGTAGTGAAATTTTTACTTCTTCCTTTTCAATTTGGATGCTGTTCATTTGTTTTGTCTTGCCGAAGTGCTCAAGCTAGTGCTTCTAACACAGTGTTAAATAAGTATAGTCACATTGGGCATTCTTTTCCTTTTCCAGATCTTAGAGGCTAAGCTTTCAATATTTCACCATTAAGTATGATGTTAGCTGTGGGTATTTCACATATACCCTTTATGATGTTGAGGAAGTTTCCTTCTATTCCTACGTTTTGAAATAGCTTTATCAAGAAAGGATGCTGTCTGTTGTCAAATGTTTTTTCTGCATCAATTGAGATGAGCATGAGATATTTTTCTTTTGATCTGTTAATGTGGTGTATTACATTGATTGATTTTCTTATATTGAAACATTCTTGCATGCCAAGGATAAAACCCACTTGATAATGGTGTATAATTCATTTGATGTATTGTTGAATACAATTAGTAAGTATTTTGTTGAGGATTTTAGCATCTAAGTTCATTACAAAGATTGGTCTGTAGTTTCCTTTTTTTGTGGGATCTTTATGTGGCTTTGGTATAAGGGTGATAGTGGCATTATAGAATGAGTTAAGTAAGGGTCCCAAAACGTCCATTTTTTTGGAAGAGGTTAAGCAGGGTTGGTGTTAGTTCTTTTCAGAATGATTGGTAGGAGTCATTTGTGTAAGCATTTGGCCCTGTACTTTTTGTGGTTGGGAGGTTATTGATGACTAATTCAATCTCATTGTAATTGGCCTGTTGAGTTCATCGATTTGTTCTTTTGTCAATGCAGGTTGTGTGTGTGTTTCTAGAACTTTGTCCATTTCATCTAAGTTATCCATCTTGTTGGCATACAATTTTTCAAAGGATCCTTTTATTATAATCATTATTAATGTGTGATCAGTGGTGATATTCCCTCTTGTTTTTTATTTATGTATTTGCATTTTCTCTTGTTTTAATTAGTCTAGTTCAGGCTTTGTCAATTTTATTAAGCTTCTCAAAGAACTTGCTTCTGGTTTTGTTAAAATTTTCTAGTGTGTTTTTTTATTTTAAATTTCACTTATTTCTGCTGTATTCTTTATTATTTCCGTCTCTCTTTCAGGTTTGGGATTAGATTGTTGTTCTTTTTCTACTTCCTCCAGGGTGTGCAGTTAGGTCTTTGAATTTAGCTCTTTCTTCTTTTTAAATAAAAGCTTATATGGGTATAAATTTCCCTTTCAGCACTGATTTAGCTGCATCACATAGGTTTTGACATGTTGTTTTCTCTTTTTCATTTGTTTGGTGGTAGTTACTGATATCTTTTGCAATTTCCTCCTTGACCAACTGATTGTTTAAGAGTCTGTTGTTTAACTCCATATCTTTGTGCTTATTCCAGTTCTCTGTCCCTTATTAATTTCCAGCTTCATTCAGTTATGGTCAGAAAAATTACTTTGTATAATTTTTATCTTTCTAAATTAATTGAGATTTCTTTTGTCACCTAGCATCTGGTCTATTCTTGTGAATGATCCATGTACACAGGAGAAGAATGTATATCCTGCTGTATTTGGGTGCAATGTTCTGTATATGCCTATTAGATGTAGATCCTTTAACATAATATTCAAGGTTTCTGCTACTTTATTAATCCTCTTTTGAGATATTCTGTAAAATGGTGATAATGGTGTATTAAAATCCCCCACTATAATTGTAGAGACATCTATTACTCCCTTTAGTTTTTTCATTGTTTGCCTCATGTATTATGGGGTATCCTGGTTAGGTGCATAAAAATTTATGATTGTTATTTCTTTTAGATAGATTACCCTTTTATTAATATGTACTGTCATTATTTGTCTCTTTCAATAGATTTGCATTTAAAGTTTATTTTGTCCAATATTAGTATTGCTACTCAAGCAATTTTTTGGTTATTTTTTGCAAGTAAAATCGTTTTCCAACCCATTACTTGCAACCTCCTTGTGTCCCTGAATGAAATGTGAGTTTCTTGTGGACAGCATATAGATAGCTCATATTTCCTTATCTATTTTGCCATCATTGTCTTTTTATTGGAGAGTTAATATTCAGTGTTATTACTGTCAGGAGAGTACTTACATTATCCATTTTTCTTTAGGTTCATATATGTCATATTTTGCTTTTATTTCTCTTTTTATATACTTAATTATTCTTAACAGTATTCTTCCTTTCTATGCTCTTCTCCAACTGTCTTTCTCCTGTTTTTCCCTTTCAACCTGCAGAACTCCCTTTAGTATTTCTTGAAGAGCAGGTCTCTTAATAAATTATCTTAATTTCCATTTATTTGTTAATATTTTGAAATCTCCCCCATTTTCAATGCTCATATTGCTGCATGCAGAATTCTTGGCTGGTAGGTTTTTCTTCTAGCACCTTAACTATGTCATACCCCTGTCTCCTTGATTCCATGGTTTCAGACAAGTCAGCACTTAATCTAATCGAGCTTCCATTACATGTGATGGATCTCTTTCCTCTTGCTGCATTAAGAATTCTTTTTTTTTTTTTTTGAGCATTTGACAATTTGATAAGTGTGTGTCTTAGGGGAGGCATGTTAGTATTGATATTGGTATGAGTTTTTGCAATTCCTGGCCATGTACATCCATGTCCCTCAAAAGAGTTGGGAAATTTTCAGCCATTATTTCCTCCAACACTCCTTCCGCCCCCTTTCCCTTCTCTTCTTCATCTGCAATGCCCATAATGTGTATGTTTGTGCATTTTGTGTTGTCATTCAATGCCCTGAATCCCTGAAGAATTTTTTTATCTGTTTGTCTATCTGTTCTACTATGTAAGCAATTTCAGATATTCTATATTTGATGTCTCTAATTCTTTCCTCTGCCTGTTCAGATCTGTTCTTCTGTAGTTTCAGGTTATATTTAATTTCTTGTGTAGTGTCTTCCATCACCATCAGATCTGTTATCTTTTTACATATGCTTACTATTTCTTCTATATGTTCCCCCAGTGTTTCATTAATATCCTTTATCTCCTCCCTCACTTCATTAACTTGGTTCATGACATTTGTTTGGACATCCTTGATTAGTAGTTCCACATTTTATTTCTCCTCCTGGTTTTTAATTTGTTCATTAGACTAAGCCATGTCATCCTGTTTCTTTGTATGGCTTGTAATTCTTTGCTGGAATCTAGGCATCTGTTTATCTTGGTGGGCTTATTCATTTGGTGAGCTTTTCTTTCTACTCTAGGGATTTTATTTCATTTTGCTTTTTGTTAAGCATCATCTTTGGCACTTGGTTCTACTAATTCTACATCTTTTTATTTGTTCATGTTTCTTCCCACTTGTAAATATTAAGATCATAGAAATGGAAAGAAAGAAGAAAAGAAAAATAATAATAAAAAGAGGTGGAAAGGAACCATAAAAGAACCAGGAAAAAAATAAGTAGTAAGAGTGAAAAATCATAAAACATGCAAAGGAATACGAATAAATAAGATGGAGTTAAAAAAAAAAGAAAGAAAAAAAAATCAGGAAAATAAGATAAAAGACTGGAAAGATCAAAAGTGATGAAAGAAAAAGAACAAACAAGAGAAGGTGGAATCAAAGAAAAGTAACAGAAGAGGGAAAAAAGAAAGAAAAGAAATAAACTAAGGAAGAAAAAGAAAATAAAATAAGCAAAGGAAAAAATAAACAAAAAACAGGCTTCCCTCTCAGGCTACTAGCAATTGTTTCAGGCTGCCAGTACTCAACAATCAATCGCCCAGTAGCACATAAGTTACCCAGATGTCGAGGAAAAAAAAGATTAAAAAAATAAGTATAAAATATAAATTAACAAACAAACAAAAAAAACTAAAAAAAACCTCAGTGTATAAGTTCACTGTCACAA